>BTHU01000007.1:13236337-13311337 GCA_036184795.1 Tokudaia tokunoshimensis
TGACCCATCTTGTTTGAGAAATATTCATGTGGCTTTAAGTATACAGGTATATAAAACAAGATAAAACACTTACCAATAATAAATCACAAAGAAATGTGCCTTAAACAATTCTAGCTGTAATCTTATCATTTGTTAATGGTAAAAGTTTACATACTAATGAAATGGGTGTACTTGCTTAGTTTTACATAGGGTGCTAAGCCTTGACTGAATATTTGATACTGCAGGACACAGAGCATCTTCAGTGTTTTTTAGAGTTGATCAATGTTTTGATTTTATAATCATGAGTGCTGAGAACTCTACTTTGCATAAGTACATGGTATAAAATGGCAAAAGTATATTTAGAGCCTTGTCAGAAATTTTTGGAAATTCTGTCTTAATCTCAAGCCAAAATTCATTTAAGGATTTTTTTTTAATGAGACTTGTCTCAACAACTCGAACAACAATTTTCAAAAATCAAACATTCTTACATAATACAATTTAAATATATATTCTTTGATTCTTACATACCGAAAAATAATAAAAAAAACACTGTTTGTTTTCTCTGATTAAGCCATCATGTTTCTTTAAGACCAGAAAACTGTGTCTGCAATTAAAGTGCTGCAGTTCATTATACACAGTGGTCTCGGCTCTGAGCTGAGGTATTTGAAGCAACATTCATTGGTGGGCCGTGGTGTGGGGACACATCTAATACAAAGTGTGTAGATAGCGTGTTCCAAACCAAAGCTTCAGTGAACTCACAAGTGCAGCATGGGAGAGCACTTCCAGAAACGTTTCCCTGAAAACTGACTTTTAATTACTCTCATCATTGGACCTTCAAATATGCTTTTTTACTATTGTCAAAATTTTTGAGATTCTAGAACCTGGAGTCTACATTATATTCCAACAATTCTTAATATAAGCACTTCAGAGATCACTAACATCCAGATACTCATACACACTCATACACATACACTCACTATACACACTTACTCACACTCACTATACACACCTATACATACTCATACACACTTACACTCATACACATACACACATTCACACACACTCATGCTTACACACTTACACATACATATACTCACACTCACACATGCATATACTCACACACATACATACACATTCACACACACTCACTCATACACACTCACATTCACTCATATACACATACACATATATACACACACACTCACACACATACTCACTCATACATACACATACATACTCACACACTCATGTACACACAAACATACTCACTCACTCATACACACTCACACACATACTCACTCATACACATACATACCTACACACTCATATACACACACACATTCATGCACACACATATGCATACACACACTCACACAGTTTCCCATACACACACACACATACACACTCACATATATACTCATACACACACATATACACACTCATACTCACACACATATTCATACACACATATACACTCACACACCCTCATATACACACTTACATGCACATATACACTCACACACACTTATACATACACACACACACACACACAGTGTTTCTGCAGACTCACAAATACTTATTAAATCTGAGGGCTAATGTCATGCTGATAATCACAGGAACAAAATACCCACAGCAGCATGAACCATCCTTGCTTACCCATCCTACCATCCTTGCTTAGAAACACTGGCCTCTGCTCCATCACTCTATTACTGAATCTCAGGATACTAAGGACAACTGTCTAGCCTTTCTATCTGCATAGACACAGATCACAAGTAATAAAAGTAAAAGGAGACAAATAGATCAATGGGATTACATCAAAATAAAAAGCATCTGCATGGCAAACAACAAAAAGAAGACAGTTACAGAAAGGGAGAGAGTGTTTGCAGAGGCCTGGTGTGGTGCAGCAGGCTTGTCATCTCTGCATCTGAGAGGAGGGAGAAAGATGATCAGGAGTTCAGGTCACCCTCTACTATAAAGAATTAGAGGTTGCCAGAACTATGAGAGACCCTGGCTCAACAAATTCCCTCAAAAAACACCCTAAAGGAAAAAATACAAAGCATAAATCTGATCATTTGTTAATATACAAAATATTTAAGAATTTTTTTATTTCCCCCTTTAGGGTGGGCATGCTTTTTGAGATATAGTCATACTATGTAGTCCTGGCTAGCCTCAAATTTGAAGCACTTTTGCTATCTCAGTGTATGTGTTTCTGGGGATTAAACCTAGGACTCATACACCAACTGAGCTGAATCCTCTCCAGTGACTGAGCTGTATCCCCTGTATACTATATCTCCTGTACCAACTAAGATATTCCCTCTATCAACTGAGCTATAACCTAACCTCACTTGATTCCATTTAATGGCAGAAAACCCTGAAACACTGTGGGACTGTGAAATGCAGCCTGTTTTCTGGTCAAGCTAAGTTTAAACCCTGGAAACCCACCAGATGATTCTGGAAGGGACCGAAGGCCATTTGCCATGCTATCAGACACTAGGCTCCTGACATGAGGCCCCAGCTTCATAATTCTGTGGCCATCAGCCTCGTAGAGCAACACCACAAGTTCCTGGTATTCTGTCTAGGGTCCACCCCCACAGTTACCTGGCAACAGCCAGGTATGCTCTTCCCCACAGTTACCTGGCAACAGCTAGGTAGGCCTGGCCCACTATAAACGGGGATGCTTCCCCCCACCCCCTTACTTTCTTATTCTCTTGCCTCTCTCTCTTGCCCTCTTGGGCTCTCCTCTCTCCACATTCCCTTCCCCCTCTCTCCACGTGGCCATGGCTACCCTCTACTTTTCACTCATCACAACTCTCCGCCAACAATAAACATTTTAAAACCACGGACTGCCTTCTCTCATCTGGATCTGCCATGCAGGAGCAATGGAGCAGGTCTTCCTCTAAGGAGCCGTGTCTAGTCTCACGCAGGCAGCCTCCCCGAGCTTCCAGACACGGTTTCCACCAAGCCAAGCCAAGGACACTGCGGGAACCAGCCCGAGCTCCTCCTTTCCCTCTTTTCCCTCGGCCCCTGGCTAGATCTAGCCCTGCAGGCCCCCACCCTGTGCTCAGCTCTTCTGAGACATCCAGTGGCTTCTGCCATGTCCAAAACTGAGAAGCTGTCGTCTTTGGCCTCCGTGACCCATGAGCTCGGATCAGCCAGTTCCCCGGGGACCCCCGACTGCCCTTCCCCACCCCCAGAGTGGGTCCTGCAGCTTCTCATAGCCTGACAACCACCGGATGGCAGCAGTCCAACTCCCAGAGTCTGCCTTGCCCAGTGGCCAAAGCCCTGGCCCGGATGTGGGACACCACTCTTAACCCACAATGCACAATGATGGATAATAGTTTATGTGAATGAATAAACAAATAAATGGGTACGGATACAGCCATCTGAATGACAGTGGCAAATAACCCCCTTTGCTGGAATGAGTCCCTCCACCAGGCCCTTTCAGCATCCTAACAGAAGAGCTGATATCTTACTCCAGTACATGCTGTTCAAATGATCAATGTGGAAGTATAGCAATGGCATTCACAGACCTAACCTGAGAAATCAGACATCATTACCTTTACCAAGCCCCATTCATCACACCTCGCCCATGGCTCTGGGAGAGGGTCATACAAGGGAACCATTCAGAAGCTGTCATGCAATGCACATCTTCATAAATGTAAATGGTGGAATCAGGCAATGATAGTTGACTTAATACCATTCTAGCAAAGACCACATTTTCCAAGTCTGCATGTGAGTAGGGTTCAATGCCAAGCTTTGCTGTATCAAGAAAGTTCGGTTCCAATGAATTTCATGTATGTAAACTTACCAGTTCAGTCACTGACACAGCGAATATGTTTAGTAATTTAAATAATATTTACACACCATGAAATGTGCCTCTGTCTTCAGGGTATTTGACAACTGATCTAAAAATCACTGACCTCCATTCTTGTGCTGACAGAAGCTAAATCTACAATGTTATTTTCAATGTTGGACATTTTCCAGCTTCAGACAGTGAAGAAGTTCACATTTTCGCTTTGAAGATTTGGTAATTGAGCCTGCTAAAACATACAACAGAAAGGTACACAGAACAAAGAGGCCTACATTTGTTGTTGTGCACATTTGTATGAGAACTGCTAAACAAACTTTGAAACTCAAGGCCCAGATAGTTGAAGCAAAATACTCCCTTCATAAGGAAGAAGAAAATGGGAAGGAGAAACATAGGCCGTCATAGAAGGGCAGGAAGCCATTTTTTATAAAGGAAAAATGAATAAGCCCAGAGAACAGAGAATGACCTGAGACAAAGCTCCTTTGGACTTTGGGAAAGACGTTTGATCTCTTAGTTCCATGGTCCTCTGTGGTTTGAGTTTAATCTTCCTTGGTTAATGAAATTTCAGTAAGAAGATTTGAAGCCTATTATACTCCTCTTTGGCAGACCCTGTCCTTAGGTAGGTAGGGGACCTTCAGAGAAAGGCCTTTCCTGATGTTTGATGCTCTCTGGGTGTTTTGGATGTGGAAGCTAAACAGGGCGTATTTGGAGACATGTTTTTCTGAGTCCCAACACAATCCTTCCTAGTCTTAAGTCTCAGAGTGAGGCACCAATGCAATGAGTTCCCATGCATTCTCAAGCAGTTACTAAAACTGGGTGATATGGCCAGTGTTGCTTCACCTTCGATATTCGCTGAGAATCAGAATATAATAATCCCTGCTTTCAAATGTATTTAAAGTCCCATGGGAGGAAAGAAGATACCTATTCCAGGATAATTCATGTAATATCTTAAATATGACAGAGGAAAATGGGTGCGATGCTGGCAAACTGTGGGAATAAAGGAGCTTCAGAGAAGGGCTGACACTTGAGTTTGAGTTCTATTTAGAGCAATGATTGTGATGGTTTGTATATTTTAGCTCAGTGAGTGGCACTATTAGGAGGTGTGGCCTTGTTGGAGTAGGTGTGGTCTTATTGGAGTACGTGTGTCACTGTGGACATGGGCTTTAAGACCCTCATCCTAGCTTCCTAGAAGTGAGACTTCTCCTAACAGTCTTCAGATGAAGATGTAGAACTCTCAGCTCCTCCTACACCATGCCTGCCTTGATGCTGTCATGCTCCTGCCTTGATGATAATGAACTGAACCTCTGACCCTATAAACCAGTCCTAATTAAACGTTGTCCTTATAAGAGTTGGTCATGGTGTCTCTTCATAGCCGAAAAACCCTAACTAAGACAGATGGTCATAGTTCATCATATTGACTGGAATCAAGTGGGGTTGGTTAGTAAGGAAGAGTTCTGTAAGAAACAACCAGAGTGTAAAAGCCAGAAGGGCCTATCAGAGCATGGCACTTGTCCATTGCTGTCTTAATAATTGTTGTAGCCATAGACATAAGGCTTAAATTCTGTCTATTTATCATCCTTTAACTTGTCCAAAGGTCCAAGTCTCACCAAGAGGTAAAATAAAAATCTCTGCTAAGTTGCATTATGTTTTGGTAGATATAGGGGAAATCCATTTCCTTGCATTTTCTAGTTTCTAACCCCTTTTTGTGGCCTTTGATACATGACTCCCTTCTGCCATATTCAAAGCCAGCAGGGATGGCTGCAGGCCTTCTCACACTGCGATCTCCCCATCTAGAAGAATCTGGAGGGGAAAGAGGGCTTGGCTCTTCATAATTCACATGGATAGAATGCCTCTTACCCCAGGTGATCCAAGATAGTCTCCCCATCTCAAAGGCTTCATCCTTAACCACATCTCCAATGGACTATTTGCCTTATAAAGCACCAGAGTCCTGTTCCGTGTACCAGGGATATCTCTAGAGACTGCTCTTCTATCTATCACCACTTACTGAGGAAAGATCAAAAAGTGAACCATACAGTTCTTGGGAGTAAATGGCTCAGAGAGGAGCTAGAACATGAGCCCTGTAAAGGAAGCTCTTCCCTCCATCCCCCACCCCCCCATCCCCCACTCCCACCCTCACCCTCTGCAAAGCATCTACTTCTTGCTTTTCAAGGGATCACTTATACCTTGGCAGCAGTCTGTAGATGCCTAATGGTGAAGACCCACCATGGCCATTGGCAAAGCTGTGGTCACCAGCCATAGTTACACTTGCTGCTTTTTTCTTTTTTTCTTTTTCTTTTTCTTTTTTTTTCTGCTGTGACTGAATAGCTGACAAGAAGTAATTCAAATACAGTCATCACGGTAGAGATGGCAACTGAACCACCACAGAGTACCTTACAGTTTTGGTTTTCGGTGCTTACAGTGTGGCCTATTTGCATCTAGATGCCTACTAGGAATGACGGCACAGACACTGAAAGTTTATCACTCAACACTTTCTCCAGCTAGGCCCATAGCCTCCTCTAATAGCACAATTATATGAGGCTCACGTGTGTAAACTCATGAGCCTGTGAGGGACAGTTTATATCCACACCATAACAATAACCGTCCAGGTATTAGCTGAGGCATAATTAAATTAGAATAGTCAAGCCAGGTGGACAGAGAATTTTAACTTAGAGTAGCTGATACATCAACTAAGCCAGAAATGAAAAGCAAAAGAATCCACTTAATTTCGCAATGTGATGGATATTGTTAACCTTAGTGTGGCTTATTTAAATGAGCAATTTAGCATTAAACTGTTGGCAGTTTAGGAGTTACACTTTACGTATTTCTATTGCTATGTCTGACTATGAAAATTATTTACACTGTACAATATCTAACAAGTGGGTTTGGGGGAGATGTTTCAGTTGGTAAATCATAAAACTAATGACCTGAGTTTGGATCCCCAATGCTCACATAAAAAGTTGGTGTAGTGACATGCACCAGCATTCAAGAAACAGGTGGATCCCTAGGGCTTGCTGACCAGCTAGTCTAGAGAGTCAGTGATCTCTGAGTTCAGTGGGAGATCCTGTCTCTAAAAAAGATAATGTGGAAATGGATGAAAAAGAGAAAATACCCAACATTGATCTATGGGTGTCACATAGACTTGGCATGTGTATACACACAAGCGTATCCAAACATACATATACACACATAAACATGCTCACATAAAAATAATAATAACTTTAATAAATTATGAAACAAAGGAAAATTGTGTTTTTGGATGCAATGGAGGCTTTCTAGCCTCAGGAGGACTTAGCTCAGGCATTTCAGTGCCAGAAATGTTGATGGTCATATTAGACAGTGGCTCCATGATTTGGTCTGGAAAATTGGAAATGTGATTTTCACCGATCATAGGGAGAGTGATGTTTTAGGAGGGGAAAAAGTTTACTGTAGGTTTGTAAGTAGAAGCTACACAAACAGAAAAAACTACTGTATAGCAAGAACCGCCACCCCCCCCCAAAAAAAAAAAAACAAAAAACAAATGAGTTGCTACCAAGTGGCCAGTCTGGAGCTTTTACGGGATGCTCCAGTTAACTTTAACTGTCAACTCGATAGTCTAAAATCACCTTAGAAGGGGGCTTAGATGAGAGATTTTCCATATCAGACTGCACTGTGGAGATGTGTCTGTGTGGGGAGGGAGAAGGAAGGGGTGCTCTCCTGATTGTTGACTGATATAGGAAGGCTCAGCCCACTAGGGGCCAGCACCACTCTCTAGGTCAGGGTTCTGTGCTATATAAGACACTAGCTAAACATGAGCCTACCTTGGAGTCAGCAAGAAGCATTTCCCATCGTTTCTATTTTACATTCTTTCTTGATTTGTTGCCCTGGCTTCTCTCAGTGATAGACCATAAACTGAAATAAATCCTTTCCACCCCAAAATTTGTTTTGGGTATGTGGTAGTTATCACAACAGTAGAAAATAAACTTGAAACAGGGAATGAAACAGGGATGAGGTCTGGGGGCCAAGTGATCGGTCTAGCTGGTTTACCCGTGAAGTGTCCAGGTGTCTTTCCATCCTGGTGGCTGGACTGGAGTTCTGGCAATCTCCAGTGTCTCTGTCTGGAGCACTTCTGGCATGTCTGGCTTAGGCTGAAACCAGGACATGAGTCAGTGTCTCTGAAGGGAACATTTCTGTCTTCCTGGCCAGAGACACTGCTTTCTGGAGTTCCTGTTTTATCTACATGATAGGGTTCTGTCTCCTGTTCTTATCAAATATACAGATGAAGAAGATAAAAATCTCCACGAATATCATCAACAAAAACTGCTATTAACAATTTGGCTCATTCCATTCCAGACAATAAGGTCATTCTGCATTGCTTTATCACACATTGTTATCCATTTTCCTTGTCATTTAAAAGTCTTAAAAATGTTGCTTTTATTGGATATTTAATATTCTATCATGTGTGAGCTTTACATGTCAATCTCAAGATCAAAATAGTAAATTATGATATATATTCCTTTTTCTTTTTGCATTCCTTTCATTTCCCAATCAAAGTTATAGTGACCCTACTTCTATTCTACCTTTATGTCAATGACTATTTAAAATGGCCGAATGCATCATCTTTATTTACTCTCAGGAGCCCATCAGCTTTTCCTCTCCCCCTACTGAAGGAGCAAAGTATGTCATTTAGCTTTCTTTTATTCCTGAAATAGTAAAAGAATTCTTTTATTTTCCCCCTGTTTCTTAGATGTGGTATCCTGTTTCTTGCTGACCTAACTCCTCCCAGTCTTTGCTGTTGCTCTATGATCTCCATAGGAATTTGCCCTACATTCCACTCTCTGTGGCATTTCCTTTCTCTGCTTCATCTCCCTGTGAAGTTCTTTCTTAAGTAACTTCTACAGTCCTTGCCAATCTCAGCTCCCTGCAAATATAGCAGATTGTGCAACTGCTGCACGTTGGAAAGTGTTTTTGCTTGATCCAGTCAGAAGACATAATGTTTGACAAAATCAACGTTTGACACTATGCATGGGGTTTTTTGCAAGTCTGTATTCAAAACCACGAGGAAGGTAGATTTAGAAACTAGACGTGATTGTTACTGGAGTCCTGTAGCTTGTCCAGCTCGATGCTACACTGATGAGAATACAGTCATTAAGTAAGTAAAAGGTAAAGTGTTTGGCAAACTAAAGATCATGATTCTACCTCTAATTTAGTAACTTAGCCAGCATGATATTAAACCATGGTATGAAAGCATTTGAGATATAAGACTCTGGCGAGCCGTAGCTTACCAGGGAAGCCCCGCCCCCATGCAAAAAGCAAGAGGAATTTATCATTCCAATGTCTTGGGGTTGTCCTACACCCAAAGGAGAGGTGGCGACCCCATGCATCTTATTCCAGTGAGTTTTATACAGTTTTCAGAGCAGCAGCCATTAGGCACAATGTGATTGGCAGAACAGTGTGACTTTTTAACTGATTGGTCTTTAGGAAATGAGGTGACAGGGATTCCCTTGTCTGTAGGTGGTCAACAGTTGGTCTGTCCTGCAGAATGTGTATATGTACTCTAGGCTCTCCCCATCCCAGGTTCCACCCCTATGGTCTGAGGAATGTTAATTAGCCTCTTCCCTTCTGGAGGGGAGGGGTACCTAAGTGTTCCATGACCTTTCCATCCAGGAGGGGAGGGGTCTGGCAGAATTTTCCAAAGTTCCCGAGCTGACCTCTTCAGTGGAACAAACTGTGAGAATGTTTTCTACTGCATCACCTTCCCTCAGAAGATCACTTCATCTCAATAAAAGGTTTCCACATTCAGAGATATAAATTTAACAAAAGAAAAGAAAATGGTGTCCTGAACACTTAGGTATACATGCTCAGCCCCAACCCTCAAGCTTAGCCAGAATGGTTTTGTTCTGTGCCAATCATCTCTCCCCTGCATGTACCTGGACTGTAAAGAGAATGCCAGCCTTGACATCCTTATCTGCTAACATCTTGTGTATAATCTAAAAGATAACAGCTTCCTAGACATAATAAAATTCCTATTAGGATATCCAAAAGAGCATAGAATAATAGTACTATATGTCATAAACCTGATACCTGTTCCCTTTGTCTCAATGTTTTCAACCTTGTGTTTGAGACAGGATGCTAATAATACCACTACATTGCAAAATGTTGAAACATCTCTTCTGATGTCTAATCTATAATCATATTCCACTTTTCTGCTTTGCTCCTTATGAACATCCTCTTATGAGTATAAGGGTCTGAAAAGTGCCATTTATCAAATAGGAAATTCTAACTTAAAAAGTCGAATAGTTCATTCGACTATTGTTCCATACTTTGGAACAATGTGAAGGAAAGGGCGGGGTCTACCTTCACTGCTGAGACAATAACATTGAACATGGCCCTTGAAGCCATCAAGAGGTGGTCTGTATGCATAAGGATACCACCCACTCCATTATTAAAAGAATATTTGTTTAATAACTTTAGCTTATATGTTAGATAAATGCATGCAGTTATATTTTTGTTCAATATAAAATCCCAATTTAAATGTAGCTCAGTTTTCAAATACATATAAATATTCCCATGAATAGATGAATTCTAGTTGAACATATATTTTTAAAAAATGAACCCATCACATTTACAACCTGAAAATGAATAGAAAATCCATCTTGTATGAATTACCCAGAGAGTTGGTGACTAGATAGGGAAACCAGAAAGATAATCAATGAGCAATTCATTCATCTCTTGTGCATTAGCATTGTAAGGGAGAAAAAGTTATCGTTTTCATCACCCATTGTGGGGTTCAAGGCTGATACTACTGTAACAAAAGAGGCTAAACAAGAAAAAATTTTAACAAATATATTTAGCAAGAGTTTTATGTGACAGAATAGCTTTCACACATAGGGACTCAAAGATCCAGGGGAAAACTGAACATTTTTGTGATTATCATCAAGATGACCAGTTCTCACCTACAAGTATGATTGCATAACAAAAGGTATGTGTAAAAGTAACTTTTATTCTCCAGAGGTAATTGTCATCTCAGAGGTTTACTGCTAAATAAGGGCACCCTTTCTAGTTCTTTCTGAACTCTTGCTAGTTGATCCAACTTGCTGCTCTGACTCAAACTCCTCTCCAAGCCAACTGATTCACACTGCCTTCTCTTGGCTTCTCACTGATTTGCTCAGCTTGGCCTGAAACTAACTCGGATAATTTGTTCTAATCTTCTGACTCACTCTCATTCTCTGGCTGTAACCTGCTATATTCCAGCCAGAGGGATTAAAGGGACTTCATAAAATTGCAAAGCTTCTTTAAGGAAAGGACACTGTCAATAGGACAAAAAGGCAAACTACAGACTGGGAAAAGATCTTTACCAATCCTGCATCCCAGTAGAGGACTAATATCTAATATATACAAAGAACTAAAGAAGTTAGACTCCAGAGAAACAAATAACCCTATTAAAAATGGGTGACAGGGCTAAACAAAGAATTCTCAACTGAGGAATACCAAATGGCTGAGAAGCATCTAAAGAAATGTTCAACATCCTTAGTCATTAGGGAAATGCAAATCAAAACAACCTTGAGATTCCACCTTACACCAGTCAGAATGGATGAGAGCAAAAGCTCAGGTGACAGCAGATGCTGGCAAGGATGGGGAGAAAGAGGAATACTCCTCCATTGCTGGTGGGATTGCAAGCTGGTAAAACTACTCTGGAAATCAGTTTGGCGGTACATCAGAAAATTGGACATAGTATTACCAGAGGACCCAGCTATACCACTCCTGGGCATATACCCAGAAGATGCTCCAACATGTAATAAGGACACATGCTCCACTATGATCATAGCAGCCTTGTTTATAATAGCCAAAAGCTGGAAAGAACCCAGATGCCCTTCAACAGAGGAATGGATACAGAAAATGTGGTACATTTACACAATGGAATACTACTCAGCTATTAAAAACAATGAATTATGAAATTCTTAGGCAAATGGATGGAGCTAGAAAATATCATTCTGAGTGAGGTAACCTAATCACAAAAGAACACACACAGTATGTACTCACTGATAAGTGGATAATAGCCCAGGTGCATGGAATACCCAAGATACAATTCACAGACCAAACAAAGCTCAAGAAGAAGGAAGACCAAAGTATGGATACTTTGGTCCTTCTTAGAAGGGGGAAAAATACCCATGGGAGGAGATACAGAGACAAAGTGTGGAGCAGAGACGGAAGGAAAGGCTATCCAGAGATTGCCCCACCTGGGGATCCATCCCATATACAGTTACCAAACCCAGACACTATTGTGGATGCCAGTAAGTGCTTGCTGACAGGAGCCTGATATAGCTGTCTCCTGAGAGGTTCTGCCAGTACCTGACAAATACAGAGGTGGGTACTCCCAACCAACCACTGTACTGCGCACAAAGGTTCCCAATGGAGGAGCTAGAGAAAGGACCCAAGGAGCTGAAGGAATTTGTAGCCCCATAGGAGGAACAACATGAACCAACCAGTACTCCCAGAGCTCCCAGGGACTAAACTACCAACCAAAGAATACACATGGAGGGACCCATGGCTCCAGCTGCGTGTGTAGCAGAAGATAGCATTGTTGGCCATCAAAGGGAGGAGAGGTCCTTGGTCCTGAGAAGGTTAGATGCCTCAGTATGGGGGAACACAAGGACAGGAAAGTGGGAGTGGGTGGGTTGGTGAGCAGGGGGAGGGGGAATGGGATAGGCCTTTTTTGGAGGGAAAACCAAGTAAGGGTATAATGTTTGAAATGTAAATAAAGACGATATCCAATTTAAAAAAAGAAAAAAGAAAAAGAAATGCCAAGGAATTGGTAAGTATATGTAAAGGAATGCTTCCAAAAGGATGAAGAGATGAGTTTGGCCTGAATTTAGACACTCACATTCCATGTACTGAGTTCTAGAATCAATAAATAGAGAAGCAGGATGGATGATGAAACGATAAGACCTACCTGAATTTAGACTCTCATATCCAGAGTGCTGAGTTCTACAGTTAATAAACAGGCAGGAGATATCCAGCTGAGCATGCTGGTGTTCTCACTGGATGATAACTTGCTGGCATTGTTGACTAAAGATCCTCTGAACTAGGAGCCAAAATAAAAATCTTACTCCGATAAAATAAAATAAAAAAACTTGAGTATCAGGGGCATATCTATATTCAAGCCAGATCACATAGACCTAGAAGGTCTTTTAATATGATCCCTTGCCAGAGTAGCCTGGTTGAGTAGATTAAGATTTTTCTACAGGTGTATAACCCAGTGTGATAACTACAGGTAGCTTAGGCAGACTGTTTGCTCAGAGTCTGTTTTGTCCTTGGTTTCTAGGTTAGGACCCTTCTAGAAGGTGGGTCTTGTCACTTATTTTTAGGCATGGTGCATAGAGAACCCTATTAACGGTTATGCTTCAGACAAAAGAGACTGGTAAAAGTTAGGGTGGCATTTTGCTTTGGGTTTTTTTCTCAGTTGCTGGAGTATTATATTCTGAGCCATAGAACATGTAGCAATGTAACAATAGTTACATTCCTTTTAACTATTGTATGCAAAGAATGAGGATAGTGAAGCTATCTCTAGCTTATTCCAGGAATAAAGTAAGCAATGAAATTCAAAGGGAAGGTCAGATCTGAAGAAGTAGGATATAGCAGAATTTGATGACAGATTATCCAAGAAAGAAAGATTTAAAAGATTAAATCAAAGATTTCTACCTTGTAATAATGTGAGAATGGAGCATCATATGGAACTATTATATGAAATGTCACATAAAATATTTCAAAGTACTGTACTTAAATTATATATACTATGCTAAACACTAATGACAGGCAAAAGCTTTTTAATGATTTGGGTAATAGAACTATTAGAATAATTTGGGTTTTTTTTCCTTTAGAGTAACTATAATATGTAGCCAAAGAATTTTAAAAGATGCAAGTTTTATTATTCACAGATGGTTTGTGTCACACTTCAGTTTCATCAAAATATGTTTCAATACATTTTCCAATTATTTAAAATGTGATATTAAGAGCACTTCTTTAAGGATGTCTTGTGTAGTGGTGGTCTTTTGTGCCTAGAAATGAGCCAACTTCTATCTGCAAATGCTAAAAAATTAATTATGCACACAGCACAGGTTTTAATACCAATAATACAACTTAAATAAGGTATTGATGGGTCAGCAACTGAATAAAGATGCCTACCACCAAGGCTGGCAACTTAGTTCTATCCCCAGGACCACATGTATATTAGTCAGGGTTCTTATGGGTAGTCTCTATGTAGTAAGGGAATTTGTTGATGACTTACAGTCTGTAGTCCAACTCCCCAACAATAGTCAGTAGCAGCTGTGAATGGAAGTCCAAGTATCTGGCAGTTGCTTAGTCCCATAAGGAAAGCAGGTGAAGAAGAGAGTGGATCTTCTTTCTTCCAATGTCCTTATGTAGGTCTCCAGCAGAAGGTGTGGCCCAGATTAAAGGCGTGTGCCACCACACCTGTATCTGGGACTTGCTTTGTCCCAGATGACTTTGAACTCAGAGATTTCCCTGTCTTAATCTTCTAGGATTCATAACCACTATGCCTCAAGATCTCCAAGCCAAGATCCAGGTCAGAGTTCATTCCAGATATAATCAAGTTGACAACCAGGAATAGCCACTACAACATGGTAGAAACAGAGCCAACTTATATACATTCTCTGAGCTCTATCTACATGCACACATACAGCCCCCATACACACACTAGAATAAAGTAGTTAAAATGCCACTTAAAATATTTTACTAATGTATTTAATAGTACTGAGTACATCTTCTAGATAGTGAAGGCTAGTTCATCAAAACAGCTCCTAACTAACTGACATGCTGCCAACAGCTTAGTGGTCTGAGAAGCAAACAGATTTTCACAATATAATCTGTATATTTTATTGATTTACTGAACCTTCTCTCCCCTAAATAAAAAATGCTTCAAAGAGAATAGAAAAACATAACAGACCCTTGTATTGTTTTCTTTTTTTATTTAGTTATATACTTATTTTATTTCCATTGTGGTGCTGGAGATTAAGCTCATATTTTAACATTTTAACCTAATATTTGTATCAAAGTGAGTTAGTATACCTTAGAATCCTAGTGCTACCTCAAACATCTTCATGTGTACAACCTTCTCACAGACTCCCAACAGAACATAAAACCACTTACGAATTTATAAATGATACTCTGATTTGAATGTGTCCCTGACACTCATGTTCATCAGTATTACAGGAACAAGCTTATATTCCAGGAGGCGAATCCATATGAAACCCGAGTTCCTGCTTTCCCACTCCTGTATGTGCTGTTAATGCTGTGATGTTTTCTCATATGTGATGATGTAGCAGAAGACCTTCACTAGATGTGGTGCCAGAATCCCAGACTACTCAGCCTCCAGAACCATCAAACAAATGAACTTCTATTGCTTATAAGTTTACTGAGGCTGTGTCGTTTTGTTATAGATATAGAAAATGGACTAAAGCAGTATTATCAAAATTCCTTCTTCAGGTCACTGCTAAACTATACCTACCACTGGAATAAAAAGTCCAAACTTCTGCTCAATATTCAGCTCTTTGAGGCTTAATAGGCATTGCGAGCCTCTGTGCTTCTTTAATTTGTGGTTTAATAGTATAATAATCTAAGGTCCTTGTGAATAATCAGTTAGAGACTGTTTCTTTCTAGCTTTATACTCTTACACTGTTGCCGAACCAAAAGTACCAGCTACACGTTGAACACTACTTCTTCTGTCCTACTGGTAGCTTTTTATTAACACAATTGCCATACTTTATATCCTCTGAGCACTCTCCAATTGTGTAATTTATAAGATATCTGTGTAATGAAAAGTATGTGCTGGCCTTTGGGCAAAGCACATTACTGAAATTGTTTTCATTTAACCACAAATGACAAGGATTTTAGACATAAGGATAATTTTTTAACCCTTTTTATAGAGATAAGAAGCCTGGGCTGGTAGGTGTAGAGGAGATTCTACTCAGATCACAGAGCTTGGTTGTGAATAATAAGATTCAGGTCTCTCTGACGTCATTCATTATTTGTTTAGTCCTTTATGAAAGAAATGTTTACTGAAAGCAATGGTAAATGGTGCTCTGCAGTAAATCTTGATAGGCTTGATGAATATGGCTGGGGACACTGCATAATAACTCCATTGTCATGCCAACCATTGGAGTCCCTGTTAACAGTACCTTAGGCATTATTTGCCATGGTCTTCAAATGAGAAAGCTGAAGCTTTGGGGGACAGCGAGGTGATGTTCAGAACTGGGATTGGAATCTACAATCCTAGCTTAAATAGAACTAAACTGAGTGTCTTAGTTGGGTTTTATTGTTGTGAAGAGACACCATGACCATGGCAACTCTTATAAAGGAAAATGTTTAATTGGGGCTGGCTTACAGTTCAGATATTTAGTCTGTTGTCATCATGGTGGGACACATGATGGCGTGCAGGCAGACATGCTACTGGAGAGGTAACTGAGAGTTCTACGTCAATCAGCAGACAGCAGGAAGAGAGTGCTACACTGGGCCTGACTTGAGCATCTCAGAACTCAAAGCCTACCCTCAATGACACACTTCCTCCAACAAATCCACACCTACTCCAACAAGGCCACACCTAATAGTGCCACTCCCTATGGGCCTAGGGAGGCCATTTTCTTTCAAATGAGTATTATTCCATCCCTCTAGGTCAGGTTCACATCTCACATTCCTCATGAAATTATTTGCTTTCTCCCTCATATTAGTCTTCCAGTATTTTAAGCTTTTATAGTTGAATGACTTATTAATATATGATATTGATATGCCTTAACTATTTTATAAATATACTTTTAGAGTCCCATGAAATTACAACCCAAATGAAAACATGTATTGTCATCTTAAAGGCTTTTATTATTTTGATATTGGGCATAGTGCTTTACCATAAAGAAAATTAAAACTGAATCTTTGTATAATGAATGATCAGATTCAAACAACAGATACATTGGTGTCTAATAATCTAGGACCATCCCTGTTCTTTAGAAAACATCCATTTGAGATAGTTAAACCTCTTTCATCTCGAGCCTGTGCTTTTTAGGTTTCATAGGTAAATTATTTATTATGTATGCCACCATGCTTTGATATTTTAATTTTCTATTGCATAGATATATGAGTACTTTAGTACAGCATTTTAAAAAAATATGTTCCATATGTTTTCAGTCCTTCAAGGTGATCTGATAATGGAGTTGGTAGCAAAAGGCTCATTATGGTCCAGCACTCTGGAGAGAGAGGATCCTGAGACAAGAGGATGAGTTCAAGGTTGCCCTCATCTACACAGTAAACTTAAAGCCCAGGCTATAGGATCCTAACTTTAAAAAATTTTAAGCCCACAGTAATTCTTGTTTATGTCCTCCTTGGAGATTCATAATAACAGTTAGGGTTTAAGTTTTTTTCGTTTTTTTTAAAGGAGGGAAGGAAGGAAGGAAGGAAGGAAGGAAGGAAGGAAGGAAGGAAGGAAGGAAGGAAAGAAGGGAGGGAGGGAGGGAGGGAGGGAGGGAGGGAGGGAGGGAGGGAGGAAAAAAGGAAAAGAAAACTACTTAATCCCTCGTGTCTTTATTTTCTGAAGTTCCTTGAACACTGAACTTGATTTTGTATTATTCCTTTCATTATTTCATAGAAATACTAAAGCTCTGGGAAATTTCACTAGTCTAAATTCAACTGTTTATTATCCACATTTTCTTTTATATGGCCAATGACATCGAAATCATCTAAAACAGCAATAGTAAATGAAGGTCATTGTATTGTCTTTGTTCCCACAGTCTTCAGATTCTGATGTAGATATTTTATTCCTTTCTAAATATTTCAGATACTCAATGAAACTTTCTCTTTAAAAGGATTCTTTTTTCACCCTAGAAACATTTAATGTTTTAATCTTCCAAATTCAAATTAGTCAATATTATTCTGAAAAAGAATATTTTCTCTTGTGAATACCATCTTGGTGGTGGTAATGGTGGTAGTAGTGATGGTGTGGAGGTAGTTGTGATTTATCATGTACATTAAAGGAAAAGCCAAAGGAAAATGCCTTTGTTAATTAACTTACTATTTAAAAAAATGTTTCCTTTGAGGCTTCATAGGTAAATTATTTCCTTTAGGTTTCATAGGTAAATTATTTATTATGTATGACACCATGACATTACTTCTCCTAGGTCACTGTGCAAATGAAAGCTGAAATCTCTTAGAGCAATAAGAACACAAAGTTCAGGTTAGTGAGTGGTTGGGCATCCAATAATCTGAAAAATAATTGTCTTCTAAGAGCAAGACGCTGAGAATAACCACACACACACACACACACACACACACACACACACACACAATTCCCTTTGTAGGGAAGAAAAAGTAAGAATTTTCTTTTCCTATCACAGGGGCTATGGATGATACATTTATAACAAAGAATCAGTTAATAAGGAAAAAATAAAATAAAACAGATCTGATGAAGTTTTATGTCACAAACAAACTTTCAAAAATAAAGAACCAAAGACCCGAGGAAAGCTGCGTTTTGATTATTAGTTTCTGTGAAGAAGGTTCTGCAAGAATGTGGTTAGAGAAAAAGGTTCTGAACTAATACTAGTAACTGTGAGCCTTAGGAAGGTCTATTTAGACTCTGTGACAATTGTTTCTCTCTGGGATGGGGTGCCTGACACATGAAGAGGGGCATGAAATGGTTCAATTCAAGATAGGAAGGGGAAGCAGGGAGGTTTAGGAACCTTTGTCTGGTCCTTCCAGCCCCCTTCAATGTGGAGCCCTCTACATCCCTAGAGATTGCACATCGGAGTATCATGTTCTGGGTTCTGATACTTTGAAGTTTCATTTTATATTTCTAATTCTTTCCAACCCATACCTTCACTCTTTGAAAGTAGTAGAGAGATGAAAAGTGACAATTTTCTTACCTGTAAGAATTCCTCACAATTTTAGGCACAAGCCCCTGTCTTGGGAAAATCAAGGAATCCAGTGATCAGCATGGACCTCTAGGCAGTAAACCCCCAATCATGAACCTCTCTGTTTACTTGTTCAGAAAAATAAACAGTGCTTAGGCCAGTTGTCTGGAAGAGGTTTTTTTTTAACTGAAACAAAAATATGACAAATTCCCATAATTATTTACATGTTTAAAATATTTGTATTTTAAGCACACTTAAAATGTTCAATGAATTTCACTTTCTGCTAGAAAACTGTGTAAGACAGAGATGGTAAAGCCATGGTCTCCATTGTTTGAATGTGTAGTCTCATGAAAAATATGGGGCATGAATATAAATTTAATATAGTATGATGTAAAACACAAAGTGAAAAGTCTCAAGTAACAGGCACAAAAATAAAAATATACTTTTGTAGGAGAAGTGACTCATTTGTGAAAATATTCTAGAAAGTATTACAGAAGAGATGGAATTAAATCTTTAGGGATTAATAAAATAGAACCATGAGATATAGCCGGCCTTTTGCTACTCTATGGGTTCTTCTTCCTCCACCCTTCTCCACCCCTTTCTCCCACCCTTTCAACTCCCTAACAATAGATACGAGAGAAAAATGAATAGAGCAGAAAGGATGAATAAAGTCAGGGGTCATAAATTATCTAACATTATCATTAGACTACTTCCTGATGATTAAGAACATCAAGTTCCTTGCGAGAAGTTGGTCTTTGCCATCAGGATATCTAATTTCTTTGTGTTTCTTCTTTGCACATGACTAAACAAACCACAACCAAAAACAACCAACCACTCCCACCTATCAGGGCCCTGACATTTATGTACCCCCCTGAAAAGCCCCCAGAATTCCAAAAGTTACACAACTGCAGAAACTATCTACAATTGGCAAAATCACGCCTCTACTAGAGCACAAGACGAATTGTAGTCAGAGTCTGTGGACAATCTGAAGCAGCCTCATATCCCATACCTGGGATTAAAACAAAACCATATTATTATATTTCTGTGTTTTTCAAAGAAATAAAAACTCCAAAATTATCACTACAATGAGAAAATTAGGAAAATTGATGAAAGTAAACAAAAGTGATGAGAGAGGTTAAGAGAATGTGAGTAGAAACAGGGAAAGAAGAGGTTGTGAGACAGGTAATTTATGTGTGGGGGTGGTATATATATGGTACGATGTGTGTCTGTGGTTTGATGTGTGTGTGTGTGTGTGTGTGGTATGATGTTTGTGATGTGTGTGGTATGGTGTGTGTGTATGTGTGTGGTATGATGTGTGTGTATAATGTGTGTTATAATATGTATGTGGTATGATATGTGTGTGTGCATGTGTGGTGTGGTGTAGTATGATGTGTATGTGATGTATGTTAGCATTCTGTCTAAATTCCACCCCCACAGGTAGGCCTGGACCACTATTAAAGGGGTTGCTTGCCCCCTCCTCCCTCTCTTGCCTCTCTCTTACTCTTGCTTCCTTCTTGCCCTCTTGGGCTCTTACCTTCCCTGTTCCTTCCTATTCCCTTCCCCCTCTCTCCACGTGTTCATGGCCAGCCTCTACATCCCTACTCTCTCCCTCTCTCTCTGCCTTTCTGTGCCTCTACTACCCCCTTAACTTAACTTCCCCCTAGAATAAACTCTATTCTATACTATACTGTCCTGTGTCTAGTCCCTCAGGGGGAAGGGATGCCACGGCATGGGTCCACTGAGGCATCATCCCCTTCCCACCATACCTCACCACACCCCTATAGAACATACTCCCTATCTCTTTATCTTTTTATAAACATATCAGTGTGAGTGTGTGTTATTGTGGGGGGGGAGTAGGTGGGTGGTATGGGGTATGTGTGGTGGGGGTATGGTGTGTGTGTGGTATGATATGTATGTGGTGTGGGTGTGTGTAATTGTGGGGGGGAGTAGGTGGATGATATGGTGTGGGGGGGTATGGTATGATGTGTATGTGTGTGTTCTCTGATGTGTATGTGTTTTTGTGTGTGTTTATGTTTATGTGTGTGGTATGGTATGATGTGTGTATGTGTGTGTTTGTGTGTGTGGTATGGTATGATGTGTTTGTGTGTGTTTATATTTGTGTGTGTGGTATAGTATGATGTGTATGTGTGTGTATATGTGTGTTTGTGTGTGTGTAGCCTTTTCTCTTTCTTAGGTAAATTTTTAGGTTATCATACAAAGTAATAGGTTTTACTATGTCCTATGTCTTTCTCTTAACCAAGAAGGAATGGACAATGAATAAGTGTGCCCAAATAATAAAGAACTTTTCATGCCAAATGATGGTAATGATTTAGCAATAACAGTTATCAAGGTAGTAATGTGGTATGAGCTGCTAAACCAAATGTTTATTGGGGAATTGTTGTATCCCAAGCGCTATTCTAATTATTATACAACCAAATAACTCAACAACATATAATGTAGATACTCAGATTGATCCCCTGTAGATTAGAAAACACTTGTGCTGAGACTTTGCGCACTGTCAGAGCTAACACCACACTGTTTCTCACATTGTCACACAGCGAAAACCTTGCACTTTGCAAAGTTCTCAGTCCTAACTTAGTGGTTAGATGTCCTCAAGCTATTACTTACTACACAATGCACCTTGAGTCAAGGACAGGAGAAAAAACAAATTCATGGTACTGTTCTAGCTTCTTTGTTAAGGTAAATGATATACTGCTCATCTTTTCAATATTAATTCCTTAAAATAGATAGCTGCCCTGAAGTCTCAGCTAATATCTTCCCTCAAAGCATTCATAATGTGTGTTTGACTCAGGATTGCTCTGTCCTGTAGATGAATGTTACCACCTAAGGTTCGCTTTAATGCTAACCTCTTTTTCTACATGGCCCCTTGGTATTCTTTTGTCATGCTAAAGCACTGTATTTATTATCCTGATGTGAGGTTGAGTCCTTGATGGCTAGGAGAAATGAGTTGAAGAGATGCCTGGTTTGGGGTCAATAGTTGAACTAGCACTTGAATGTGACTGGATTTCATAAATCTTTGTTCCTACTATTTTATTTCAAGCATATCTAAAACTACAAAATAACAGCCTTGTTGAATAGAGCCATGGTCTGAATTCTTAATTTCCCTATCTACAGTCCACCCAGTGATGAGGTGTCCAAAGTTATTTTTGAGTTAGCATGGTTGATAAAAAGTAAATAGTAAACAAAGCAGGCAGATATGATAATAACTGGAGACACCATTTACAGTGTTGGGAAAACACTCCGTGTATTGTCATATATGCCAATGGCAAACTTCATAGTACCTTAAATTATTCAAGGTAACAAGAATGACTCTTCATATTTTGACTAGCAAACAAACTGCAATGCATCCTTTTTTTTTCATGCCAATTAATTTTGATAAGAACAATTAATTTTGATAAGAAAAACAGTTCCACATTGGAAGGCCTGCCTGCTTTATCAAAAGAAGTAAAGAGTAAAACAGAGTGGTTGGAGAGAGAGTAATGTGCTTGCCACATAAAAACAGGACACAAGTTCAGTCCCCAGGACGTACATAAAAGATCTAGGTATGGCAAGGTGAACTTGTAATCCCAGCATGGAAGAATGAGACAGGTGGATCCCTGGCCCGATAGCCTAGCCCACTAGGGGATCTCCAGGATGGTGAAAGGCATCTGAAAACAAAATGGACCATGCTGAAAGAATGCCCTTGAAGGCTGACCTTTGGCTTCCATACTTTTGCTCACATGGGCACACATGCACATAGACAGGAAGAACAAAATAGAAGCTCAAGACAAAAGAACCCATGCAAAATTCTTTTAAATGGAATATACATTTTGAAATTGGAAACATATGCATTTATATACTGTTTTAAACTTTGATAATAATTTTCTCATAGCACCACCACCACATTATAGCTATTAAGTCTTCCCTAAACAGTCATGAGAACTTAAAAGATGTTATTTGACTGGTTAAATAAGTTACCCCAGACAGCAACATGTCAGAAAATTTATCTGTATATTATTTTTTGAAACACTGACTCTTTTGTTAAAGATCTTTTTAAAATTATTTTTAATTGCATGTAAGCTATGTGTCTGCATGTGGCTATGTGCATGTTATTACAGGTGCTTATGGAGGCCAGAGGCATTGGCTCTCCTTGGAGCTAAAGTAGCATCCTGATGTGGATGCTAGGAACGGAACACAGGTCCTTTGGATGATCAGAATAAGCTCTCAACCACTCAGCCATCTCTCCAGCCCTCTGTATATTCTTTTTTTTTAAGAGTGATTTATTTTTGTATTTATATGAGTATACTGTAACTTTCTTCAGATACGCCTGAAGAGGGCATTGGATTCTATTACAGATGGTTGTGGGCCACCATGTAGTTGCTGGGAATTGAACTCAGGACCTCTGGAAGAGCAGTCAGTGCTCTCAACTGCCAAGTCATCTCTCCAGACCCCTGTATATTCTTTTTAAAACCAAAATATATAATAACAATTCTTTTGAAAACCAAAATATACAATCAGATACCATTATAGATGCTTATGAGGCACCATGTGGTTGCTGGGAACTGAACTCAGGACCTCTGGAAGAGCAGTCAGTGCTCTTAACCTCTGAGTCATCTCTCTGGCTCCCTGTATATTCTTTTTAAAACCAAAATATACAATGACCTTAGGATCTACAGAATCTAAAACAGCATCAGTGTTGTGTGTGGTTCACTCTCGATTAACTTCCCACATGCTACCGAGTTGATTTTTAATTTTGCTTTTGATTTATTTTAAAGTCAAAGTGGTTCTGAAGTGGAGACTTCCTTTGTTGACCACCAGTCCACTTAGAGCTACCAACAATTAATTACCATTTTATACAGAGGTTAAAATGCTATTTGTAAAGTCAGGATATGAAATGAAATGAAATGCCTGTTTAATGATGTTTCATGATCTTCCAACACAAATGAGTTTAAGGGGGAAAAGGTACATTTCAAGTATCTATCTGTGTTTATAAACTATGAAGAAGGTACCCTATGATAATTTTTAGAAACCCCATCCCTTTCATCTCTCAGTTCTACAGGAGGAGGGGCAATAATACGACTCTCCTGTTTGACGTTTAACTTATTGTTCTCATTTAGGTCATGGTCAAACATTTAGAATAATGGTCCGATGTGTGTTACACATTGCTTTCTTAAACAATGTGTCACAAAATTAGCATTGTAAAATAACACACATTTTTAATTCCAAAGTTTCCATGGTCCAGGAATCTAGGCATTGCTTAACTAGATTCTTTCTTCAGACTAAGGGAAAGAGCCATTTGCAAGCTCGCTTCAATGCCTGTTGGCAGAACTGAATTCCTGAGTAGTTCAACTGAGGACCACATTTCCCAGGGGCTGTTGGGTGGAAGTTTCCTGAGTCCCTTGGCATGTGGCTCATCATTCCACCTTTTTAAAATCAAGCCAGCAAAAGGGAAGGTCTTCTAGAATGCCAGAAGTCAATATTTTGTGGTCTAATGATGGAGATAACATCTTCATAAGACTGAGGTGTTCTGATGCTTAGAAGCAAAGAGAAGGGGAGATGTACAGATAGCAAGGATCTGTGGGCCACCTTCATAAGTCACTTTCTTCACCACACTCGAGCTCTATGTCCATCTCTGAAAATGGTGTTCAAAAACCTCTTCCCAAGGACCAGAAATGAGAGCAAGTGAAGGGAATAGTCCCCCACGAAAATTGATCCCACTGTCAGGAAAAGGACAGATAGTGCCTACAACTGTCTGTGACAGGGTCCCAGATATGGCACTGAGTTTTAAGGAAAATAGGGAAGAGAGTTCTTGTTTAATCCCATGACGTTGACTCACTATGTGTCCCAACGTTTATTTTAAATTACCTAATTATATGTTTATGCTAGGGATGAGAATGCTTTGGTGTATTCATTCAACACTTCTAAGCCAGCTCTAGTCTTTCGTTACTTGGGGTTTATATTGTAATTTTCAACCATTGCTCAACATGAAAAAGTTAAAATTTCTGTGTATGAAGTTGCTGAAATTGTAAGAAAGCATCACACAGATTTGAAGCTACAATGGCCTCAAAGCTTCTACTTTACCCAAAGAAATCTGAAGGTTGATAGGAAGAAGAACCAACCATTTCCATTTGCTTTTTCAAGAATTCAGTAGGACGTACAAAGTGGCTTTGTACTTAACACTGAGATGAAAAAGAATTTTGAGTCTTTTCTCAATAGAAGACACAGATCTATCAGCTGCCTTTATCAAGTAACTAAACAAGTCACCCTTATACACATTTACTTCAAAACAGTAAACCTCCAAATATGAGCCTACAAATTCAGTGATAGGTCCTTCCAAAATCCAAATTTCCAGTTATCTCAGAAAGATAGATATATGAATATTTTTTTCTAACTCAGAAAGTGATTATTAATATGAATATATGCATTATATATTATATATTGATTATAGTTAAGTACTATAGTTAAGTAGTCTATTGTTATGATAGATTGTTTATTATAATTTTCATTAATGTCTAGTGTCCACTATATGCTAAGTGCTTTCCATATTTATCAATATCTTAAATTTTATTCACAATCATATTCTATAAACTTATATATTAAACTCTTTTTCATCACTTTGCAATTCATGCATAGGCTACCTGGACACTTCGAATTTTAGCATTGTCCTTCCAACATACAATGAATATTCATTTGTTGGGACTATTGTCTAGGTTTGAACTGATGTTAGATAAAAAATATCCTCTTTGGGAAAAATAAACCTCCAACTTCAGTTCTGCAGGGAGTGGGGGCATGGCCGACTGGGTACCTTTCACAGCAGATGCAGTCACTGTGGAAGCTTTTAAGAGACTGAGGATGTCTGGAATCCTCTCTACTTTAGAGACTTCCCAGTGTTTTGTTAGATCATCTATAAGCTCTTCACGGAGGAGAACTTAGGTTTCCCGTGCCTACCTGTTTCTGGTTTTTTCTATGCGTTATTCGGCCACTTCCATCCTCTAAGTCAGCAGTTCTCAAACTGTGCATTGTGACAACCCTTCCCTGATCATATATTGAATAGCCTGCATATCAGATATTTACATTGTGGTTCATATCAGTAGAAAACTTACAATTATGAAGTACCAGTGAAATAATTTTAGGGTCACCACAACATGTGGAACTGTATTAAGGGTAGTAGGTAGCTCTGGGAAGGTTGAGAACTGCTCTAAGTGATACTTGCGTGGCAAAAATTTAGTCACATATTTGTTAACCAGAAATTAAAATAGCTGCATTTGTCTCAACAGACAGGTCTCTCTGAATTGTGTCCTGTCTGCCTGTCCTGCCAGTTTGGTGCCTGTATATGCATCCTCACACTTGCACACAAAGCCTTTGAATTCCAGCAACATGGGTCTCTTAGCTATTGAAACATACCAACTCATGCTAATCTCTCCGTGTGAGCACCTAGCATCCTTCAATCAGCCTCACAAATGCCTGCTGAGCCCTCTAGTTACAGATCGGATAGCTGCCTCTGGAAGCTCTCCATTCAAACCGAACTAAGCCCGTTCCTTCATTTCTACACTTCATAAATACCTTCCACACCTTTCCATTACTGCCTTCTCTATTCTCTATGATATTTGTATTCCTACCAGCCTAGAAGCACCTTAAAGCTAGGACCCATTCCTTTACCCCTTGGCTTTAATCCAAAGGTTGCCATGCAGGAGGTCTGGGCACACATGTTCTAAGCATCTTCTTCCCTATGATGAGTAGACTTTGGCAGATCCCTTAAAAAAAGAGAAAAAAAAATGAAATCGACTGAATTACTGTATTTTATTTCCTCCCCCAGTCAGGTACAGCCTATATGAATAATTTTGTTGTCTGCCAGAAGATTTTAGCATTTTAGGCTTAAATTCCATTTCCTATTTTAGACCATACCCCAGTGCATAAGTTGTCAGATCTGTTTAGTAAAGGCTGGTATTTCTTAAGCATCCTATGAAGTTTTTAGTTCAAATAAAATGTGAGGCCTAAGGGAAAATTAAATCATAGCTCCTGACTCCCGTTAGCATTTAAACATCAATGTCTGATCTCAGAGCTTTCTCCTGTTTAAGTATTGGCTTTGGGATCCTGAGTTCTGTTGACCCATAGCATTTCAGAGTTCCTGGAATAACTAATCCCTCTCCTCCTGTGGCCTTTGACCCTGCCTCTTGTTTCTGTTTCGGGCTATCCTTTTGTTATTAGAAGGAGGCTGTCTTTAAGCCCATTGCTTTTCCTGATGTTCATTCACTGCTAATTTCTCCAGAAGTAGCATGGGTGTGTAGTTTACACATCTCAGCCTGGAGAACATTTAGGATCGGGAAAAAACAAAGAGTGCTGTTTTCCAGATAAAAATAAAAGTTTGGGGTTCGTTCCTACACCATTGTACAGGGGTGAGCATTGCTCACTTCTAGCTCCCATGCCCACATTATGTGATACAAGACAGGAAATCTGGCCTGCACAGAGGTCATTGCTTGCTAACCGAATTTGCTAGCTCTCTCCCACATGTGGGCATAGCCTTCATAAAAGTTCAGTGTGCTCTTTTACCAGAATCAAAAAAAAAATTGCCAGGCTTTATGTGAAATGTGATGAAACTATTGATCTCCTTTTGCTAAATTACAAAACTAGGGGTTTAAAAATAAATCTATCTTTTTAGACACTCCCAGTCCCATTCTGTTTCTCGTAGCCGCACCTTCAGACAGATACCAAAGGCTAGTCTGATTGTTGCTGGAGACTTGGCTCCCCGTGTGTGTTCAATAAGACAAAGGCATGGTATCACACATCCAGGCCTTGCGATCAGTTCACCATACAATTAGCTTTCCTCTGTTATTTGGCCTGCCAGTTCACCCCATGCATTTTTGTCTGCTAGAAACAAAGAGACCTAGGCGACAAAAAGACCTGATGGCTCCAGACCAATCTCCTTGGTTGGGGGACTAAATGAAACCCAACTATATATTCTCTTGGCAGTAAGGATAATTTATCCCCAGCATTGAAATCATCTTTCTGTATCACAGTGCCTTCTCACACAGGTTATTTCATCTCAACTTCAGATATTACGAGATAGATAGGTGATGTGCCCCCTTTCATGTTATCAAAAAAAACCCAGCATGCCCACAGGGATTTGTCCAAGTGGAATGGAACTTTTTCTATGGCTCTGTCAAAAAATAGCAGCAAATACTGAAATGGTGGAGAAGAGCCAAGATTGAAATCCAAGTACCCTCTGGCTCAGAAGCCTGGGCTCTCAACCCCCACATTATCCCAGGTCCCATGGAAGCAGCTGTCTCCCTCGACGCCACAGTGTAAGCGGCCACGCATGGCAAACCTTCAGAGCACTCAGGTTAAGCGTATAGAGCAACTTCAATCTTAGAGTCACAGCGAAGCCCTTTGTTAGTTTTGCATCAAACCAAAATACCCAAGGGATAGGACCCTTCTCCAACCTGCTTATGTTTTTATTGCTTCACACAGAGAACTAGAATCTTTAAAAGGTGATGGGAACGAGGAAAATAAACAAGCGGGTATGCATGCAGACGAGGGTCCACTCCAGCAAAAGGACAGGTATCCCAGTCACCTTCCAAAGCCGAGAAGGAAAGTGACCGCTAAACCCTTCCTCCGGGTTCCTAGGGTTCAAGGCTAAACGGACGACATCAGACTACTTATAATGATGTCGTGTCTTATTTCCTTCCCCAGAAAGGCCATGATAGCAGTAGGTCTAACATGTAAGGTAGCTGTGTAAACAAAAGGAGCTCATACACGCGGCAGAACCAGAACAGAGCCTGACCACAGTAAGTGCTCAGCATACGATTGCGACTTGTCTCACACGGCGAGACATGGCTTTATCCTACGATGGTTTATGCTGCCACAGCAAGACACGCGAGTGCTGAGTAATTTATAAAGAACAGCAATTTATTCTCTCACAGTTCTGGAAGCAGGGAAGCCCGGATTGAAGTGCTGGCATCCGGTATCTGAGGAGACCCTCGGGCAATGTCTTCACATGGCAGGAAGCATATGTATTTTCTTCCCCAAGGCAGAAGAGAGTGAACCCTCTCCTGCAAGCCTTTCTAATATCAAAGTCAATCCAGTCAGTCTGGCGGAGCCATGGCCTGACCTCCCAACATTGTTACACTGGAGCCTGTGTTCCGGCAAAGAGATTTGAGGAGCACTTTCAGACAACAGAATATAGATGAGCACATAGTAGGTGCTCCCTTCTGTTACACATGACTTAAATTACTGGAAGGGCACATTCTTTGGGACAGAAAAGTCTTATGTCTGTCACTTCAGTATTTAACCAATATTTATTACATTTTTGAGGAGCCAATCAGCTCCTTTCTTTTCAGCCCTTGTTAGAAGCTCTCCGTTCTCTCTGAGTCTCCAAGTGAGTGCTGTTTTCTGAATTAACAAATACAGCTATTGCCTCTGGCAGAACATTTCCCTACCTTGACTATTTCATCTTACTAAACAACACCTATTGATGCAGACCATGTTTTGTCTAAGACATTTCTCCTCTCTTTTTTGGTCATAATAATAAGTTTCTGGATTTTAATCCCTCTACTCTCAAGAGTCTCTTTTCTCAGGGATAAACTAGTGTTCTCCTGAGGCTCTATATTGCGCAAGGGCAGGAATGTTCAACTCTCTCTCTCCCATTTCTTAGCCAAATGCTTGGTACAAGAAGTACTTTGTAAGTATTTGTTGAAAAAAGGAATCAGCGCATACTGAGTAAATGCATGAAGTACACAGAAAAGGACCTCCCCCCCTGCCTAATTAATGAGAAGCTAATTAAAAGATGGCTGGAAATAATCAGAATTCTAGTTGCCTTGTTTAAAAAGTGAAAACAAATTCTAAAAAAGCTACTCTGAAATCATGCCTTTATTTTAGTACAGTTGTTAAGGTTCTGGACCAAGGTCTGGAGTGAGAACACAATCCGTCCATAATTTGCATGGGGATGAGGCAGAGAGACTCCTGTTAAGAGAGTCTCTTGGCTCCTCCTACTGAGTACCACCCTGGCATTCAGGACAGGATGCTGTTTCTACTGCCTACAACTCTTTTCCTAGAAACCAGTCTGGCACCTCCTGCAGTCAAGTTTTCCCAGAAACATCCCCTGACTGCTCTAAGAAACTTTCCTTTCTGGACCTCATACTTTATTTCCTTTTCCTATTTTATTTCTATGAAAAAAAAATTAAAGCCAACTTATTTGTATATACTCAAGCTATAAAAGGCTGGGCATCACAGAAATGAGAAGAAGAGTCAGTTGGTAAAATGTTTGCCACACAAGTGAGCAGACCTGAGTTAGCTGGCACTACCCTAAAGACCCAGGAGCAGGACAATGACCCTATGGTACCCACACAGGACAAAGACGGAAGGATCCTGGGGCTTGCTAGCTAGTAATTCTAGTCAATCACTGAGCTCCAGGTTCAGTGTGAGATCTTGTCTGAAGAAATAAATGTGGAGGTGATTAAAGAAGACTTGGCATCAAACCCTGTGCTCCACATGCACCCATACATATGTATGCGCAAGAGACAGCATGTGCTTCAGTGTATACTGTGATGCTAGACAGATGACTGTATCTATGAGATCATTCCCACAACCAGGAACATGTGAAAGTACATTACCCCCAACATTTCTTCATGCCTGAGTCTAATCCCTCCCACTCTCTCCCTCCTGCTCCCAGGGAACTGTCAATCTATTGGGTTTTTTGTTTTTTTTTTTGGTTTGTTTGTTGACTTGGTTTGTTTTCTTGTCATGATAGAAGAGTTTGCACTACCTAGAACCTTAACAAAAGGGATTGCACAGCATGTGTTATTTAGGTGAGGCATCTGTATTGTATTTGCTCTGCAGAATTATTTTGAAAGTCACATGCTGTTTCAACTGCTCATCATTAAAAGATACCCATTGTATAGAGGAGATATACCACAGTTGGTTGGTTCATCTGTTGACGGGCATTCCAAGCTGCTTTCAGTTGTTGCATATTACAGGGAAGACTGCTGTGAATTCTTGGTTCTGAGTCTCTGGGTGGAATCCATCACTTTGGAAGGGCCATGTAAAAGAAACTGTTAGAAATGGTTGTAGTTGTGGTTGTACCATTTCACGCTTCACCAGCAGTGTCAGAATTCCGTTCGATCCTTGTCAACAATCAACCTATACCACCGTCAACACTTGATATTTTCAGACTTTGTTAGTTTAGGCATTTGTTTTTTGAGACATAGTTTGGGCATTCTTCTTTAAAGATTTTTTTTATGTTTTATGTGTATGAGTACACTGTAGCTGTCTTCAGACACAGCAGAAGAGGGCATCAGACCCCATTGCAGATGGTTGTGAGCCACCATGTGGTTGCTGGGATTTGAACTCAGGACCTCTGGAAGAGCAGTTAGTGCTCTTAACTGCTGAGCCATCTCTCCAGCCCTACTTTGGGCTTTCTAATCAGTGTGATCTTATTGTAGATTTCATTTGCATTCTCTCAGCGATTAATCTTTTCACATGCTTATGATTTTCCATCTCTGGTTAAACCCCTGTTTAATTCCTTTATCCATTTAAGATCTATTTTTATTTTTAAACCACTGCATTTTGATAGTTCAACTACATACATGTATACATAAATAAAACAAATGCATAAGTTTGCTATCAGATATGATTTATGAATATTCACATATTCATTTTTAACCATATATGTTGAAGGGCAGAATTTAAAAAGTTTTTTGCTGAAGTTTGATCATCAAAATCCCTTAAAGCATTATAATTTCCATTTGGTTTCTTTAGATCCTTTACATTTCACATACAATTCAGCTTCTAATGCCAAATATATCTGCTGGAATTTTTATTAAGATTCAATCGAGTATATAGAGGCATTTGGGAAGAACACGTATGTTAATAATGCTAATAAGCCATAGAGCAGTTTATCTCGGTTCTATGTGATATATCCCAGCCATGTTTTATAGCTGTAAGTATAAAGTCCCTCCCATCTTTTGATGTGTTTACTCCAAAGAAATTTGTAGTGTCTGGGCATTGTTGTGTGTTATGTGGATTTTTATTTAAATTTTAATTATTTGTGGTTAGTTATAAAGAAACACAGTTGGGTTTTGTATATCCGCTCTGCATCCCCAAATCTTGTTAAACTCACCTTACTCTAGTAAACTTTACAGAAGTCTCATAAAATTTTACAAGTAGAAAATAGTGTCATATATCAACAGAAACACTTTTATTTTTTTCCTTTCCAATCAGATATGTTTTGTTTTATTTTTCTTTTACAAATCGCCAGAGGTGTTTGATTAAATGGTATTAGATTGAATGTTTGTCACTATTTGGTTATGAATCTCTCCACCTATGCCCAGTGGACATTGGTATATACAGTGTTGTGTTCTCATATGGCTACGGCTTTGTGTCTGGTTAAGGAGTTGGATTAATGGTGGCCTAACATCATTTTTCTGAAGTGTTTGTGCGGAATTGGCAATACTTCTTATATATTTGGTAAAATTTGCCTCTCAAGCTGTCAAGTCCTTGGCTTTCTTTGTAGAAAGACTTTTAACTATTGAATATAATACATTTAATAAGCAGAGAACTCTCCAGTTGTGGAGTTTTCCTTAAATGAGCTTCAGTAGTTCATCTTCCAATAAGTTTGTCCATTTCCCAAGTGGTTGAATTTATTGACATAAATTTATTCATTTTTACTGATCATTTCAAAGGAAACTTTTGGTTTCAGTGATTTTTCTCTATTGATTTTCTGGTTTTGTATTTTATTTTTATTTCCTTGGTGATCTTTATTTTTCTGGCTTTTGCTCTTTTTGAGTTTATTTCTTTTTGTTTTGCTCATATCTCCTAAGCACTTGCTGACCTGAAACTCTTCATTTCTCATATAGACATCCAGGGCTATACATTTCCCCCAAAGTGACACTTTACCTGTAGCTCACAGGGTTTGATACATTGGTTTTATTTCTATCCAATTGAAATAGTTTCAGGAAATAGCCTAACAAAGCTATGAGGAAATTAAAATAGAGAACTCGAGGTAGGAAGGCACACCATTATATACTGACTATAGTAAATATAGTGAGGCCAAGTTGAGGAGGATGGGCCAACTTAAGCATGCTACTTAAACAATGAATGATCTGTTAAACAGGAGAAAAACACTGCCAGGACATGTTAGAAATTGAGCAGGACACAGTTATCTTAACAAATGCCAGCAAACGGTAAGAACTGGTTCACAATAAGGTAGAGAGGTAAGTGAAAAGCATCCAGAGGTCACATTTGAGTGTAAGAAAAGGAGAGAAGGAAAAGTAGAAGGTTAAAAAATTGTAACGTCCCCAGAATTGGGAACCCATAGAGTGACTTAGGGAGTGTTGTATTTTGCTAATGGTATCCTCACTATGGGAAAGACGGATGGAAAACTAAACAAATTGATTTATCCATGCCACAAAATAATATATAGTAATCTAAAGGACTATGCTATTGATACAGATCATTTGTGTGGGTTTCAAAGGGTAGACCTCAAGTAAGAGAAGCCACTCCCAGAAGATACAATATGCTGTGTGTATCACCCATGTATCATTCTTAGTGACCAAATGATTGACATAAGGAACAGATTAATACTTGCCAGAAGATGTGGAATACAATGAGAGAGATGGCTGGAACCATAACAGGATATATGAGATTCTTGCTCCTGTAATGGTGGTCACGTGATTTCACATACAATAAGATTGGATAGGAATAAACACGCAGAAATGTGTGCATGAAAACTGATGAAATCTGAATGAAGTCAATGGATTTTATCAATGTCACTTACCTGTTTATGTTATTACATTAAAAACTAGGGGTGGATGGGTAAAGTGTTATGCAATCTCCCCTCATGGTTATTTCTTGTAACTACATGTTGTCTGAAGAAGTTAAAGAAAATAAATCATCCTAGAGATATCAGGCATAAAACTGAATGAACTATGGCATATCCACATTATGAACTACTATGCAGTAATAATATATTGCATATATATACATATATACATACATGTATGCATATATATGCATATACATACACACACACATATGAGAACAAAACTCGGGTCCTCTGCAAGAGCACATACCCTTAACCACTGAGCCATCTCTCCAGCCCTATGCAGTTATTTTTAAAGTAAGAAAAAAAAACAACAAATACTAAATAAGAGTTAATAATTTCTTTAATAGAATTTGCATAAGATGTTATTGGATCAGAAAAGACTCATGAAAGCAAGTGTGATATGACTCCTTTTTTGTAAACCAATGTCAAAATTCCCTACATATTGTATGTATATCTGAATATACCAGCCTTTGTGTGTGAATATATATATATATAGCAATGTGGAAATATATGTGAATTTGAATCCTAGCTTGATAATATGGATATCTTTGCGGATAATGGATGACACAGACTGAAGGAAAAAAATAGGGGAGGGATAACCAAGAAAAATAATGATGAGAAGAAGATAACAAAGCACCAAAATAGCAGGCTATATGATATATATCATATATACCATATGTGAAATAATCAATATTTATTTATATACAACTATGCACTCAATTTTTGAGAACTTAAAAATGTAACTTTATTTTTGTTTTTATTATTAAGTAGCCATAAACTGTTGAGACATAATGTACTTATTATTCAGTTCACCTATTTAAGATATACAATGCAGTGGTTTTTTAGTATATTTACAGAAGTTGACAGCCAGTTCTACAAGCAGGTGCAAAACATTTCCATCTCTTCCATAAGGAATCCCAGATCCATTAATAAGTGACTCTACATGCCCCTCAAATCCCCTTCCCAGTTCTAGGGAACTCCTAGCTTACTTTCTGACTCTGTCTATCTCCTCTGTGCCATAGGAACAGGAGCCTACAGCACCTGATTTTTCTGGCTGACTTCCTTCACCTACATGGCATCTCCAAGTTTGAGCTGTGTTGTAATATACCGAGACACCTCACTTCTTTTCATTGCCAAGTAATATTCCACTTTATGGATGTAACACATTGTCTGCATCCATGCAGAGATATTACCTAGTCAGGCACTGTCATTTTGCCCAACAATCTGTTGACGCTTGTCCCTCATCTGCCAGCTGTGAAGCTCCACTAACCATGATGTGGTCACGCTATTGTGTTTGTGTTTTCAGTTCCCTGAGGTACAAATTGTTCCACAGTCTGGTCCAATTAAATTGGAACAGGAGAAGTTTTTGAAACCAGGCTTTGAAGTTCGTTCTGATGGCAGAGGGCGTTTAATACTTCTCTTTCCTTGGTTCTCTGAAACTGGGATACCATTTGACTTTTTGCCTGAATGAAGTATACCAGTTTCCCCTTAGCTGTTTAGCATCCAAATCTTTTTCTTTATTTCCCCCCCCACGCCACCCCCCACCCCTGCCTCCACTTTAACATAGCCTCTCCCTATGCACCCCAGGCTGGCTAAGATTTCAAGATCCTCCTGCCTCTGTCTCTGGAGTATTGGGATTAAAGGTATACACCAGTCTGTCTGACTTTCTATTGGTTTTGATAATATCCTTGTCCTCAACTTTTGTTTCAAATGAAGTTAATCCTCCAGGAGAGCTTTAGAACTTTAGATTCTTAATGACTGACTCTTCCCTTAGACAGAAGCTGTGAGCGGTTCTTGTTAGCAGTGGACTGTGGCTCGGGCCTCTTCTCTGTTTACCTTTCTGAGCATGGAACCTGTACCCTGGAAGTACACAGCACCCCGATTGCTCTTGATCTACCCCAAACTTCGGTAGACTCTACCCCATGGCTGAGAGCTGGATAGATGAAGGAAGCTCCTGATTGGTCAGCTGTTCTCACTGGGAATTTGACCTCTGCAACATCAAGGAGATATGGAAGGCTGGTCTGCCTCTTCTGATGAGATACCGTATCTGTGGACAGGGAGCTAAGAAAAGAAGGTGCCTATGATCCTGATTGTGCTTACACCAAGAGTATCTGTGGAGAGGACTCTGATTCAAAGGAAACAGGAGTCAGTCATTACCAACCCGCCACAGAAGTGTTTTAAATAAGTATTTCTTCACCTGTTGTGCAGTCTTAGACTAGTTTATAGAACCTTCTAGTTGTTTTTGGGGGGGGTTAATTGGAATTTGTTTGTTTTATTACCCTAGAATTGAGCAATTATACTTGTTTCTGAGAATGGAGCCCCTAGAATTCTGTCCTCAGAAGACTGTGCCAATGGAAAGCCCCTGGTCCCATCTCATAACTTGAACTTCAGTTTCTTTATCGTAAATGACAATAATTGACAAGTCAAGGCACAGTGGCCCTGAGCTCACTCCCTCTTCTCCCTGTCCGAATCTCACTTTGAGAAATTACAGAGGTCCTAGCTGCATAAAGGTGCCTGCCCAGTAATGTATTGTAAGAATTTCAAGATTCCAGGAAAGTATTCTAAGGAAAACGAAGAATATATTTAGACACTATAAAAATGTGATCTTCAGGCCTAAATCAGGATTCTTTCGAAGTTTGACTCATGAGAAAACACTTAAACAAAATCGTAGACCAACATGACTCAGGGTCTCTGTCCCTTGCTCGCTCTCCTTTTCCTGTCTTACCATCTCCTAATTCACTTCCCCCTGCTACATTTTGCTAATGTATGAGAAGTATTACACAGAAATCAAGGAATTAAAAATTAAAACAACAGAATTCAGAAATTCTATATAAAGATTTTTAAAATGGGTGATGACCAGTATCTCTCAGAGCTGTTTTTATACAACAGTCTAAGTCTTAAAATGACTTTCCCTTTTTATGTATTAAGAAACCAAAACCTATTTCCAGAGTCATTCATTCATTCATTCATTCATTCACTCATTTATTCATTCACTTAATGAGCATGACTTAATACCTAGGAATTGAATGCTCCCTTTGCTAGGTGCTTGGTTACTGGTTTGGATTTGAACAGATGAGATAGGATTTAAAGAGTGAGCTGATCAGCATAAGCCTTGCCAAACAAACATATAGCCTTGTTTATGTTTAATCCATTTTTACAGAGCTTGTTTACCTTCCCATAAGAAGACCAGGAAGAGACACGATATGAGAGACTTACTTTTGACTCCCCCTGCTTAACAGCTTTCGATCGAATCATTCACAAGTCATGTCGTAGTTTCATCTTCTCCTGCAGGTCATGCTGCATAAGTACAATCTTCTACAGTTGATCCATGCCCTTCTATAACTTTTTTGACATTCTAAAAAAGAATGAGAGGCAAAAAGAGATAATTTATAATCAAGTACAATGTAACTCACCCAGACATGCTTGCTCGATGAGAGGGTAAAGATGCTGGGAAAAAAAAATCCCAACCTGAACATTCTATTTAAAAACTAAAATGTCTTGTTTTGTTTGAGAATTGTATGCATGCATGCACTGCCTTTGAATAAAATCCACCCACCTTTTCCTCTCCTCTGGTCCCCTCCCCTGCCACTCTGCCTTCCCGAGTTCATGTGCTCTTTGGTTAAACCCACTTTTTAAAGTCTGGTTAATGTGCAAGAGTGTAAGACTATCTGCAGGGGCGTGGGTAGCCTGCCAGGGACTCCATCCTTAAAGATAACGGACTCTTGCTCCTCTAGCGGGCATCAGCTGCCAAAAGCCCCTTAGCAGGTGGCAGCACTTCACAGCCCCTTCATAGACCTTCCCGGATCCATAGACCCTCTCAGCTCCATGCTGGGATTTGGGTGGGCTTGATCTTATGCAGGTCTTATGCACCTAGTCAAAGCCACTGAGAGCGCACGTGGGCAGTGGCCTAACCTATCAGAGAAACAGTTTTGCTATGGGTACTGTACTGGCTGCTTTTGTGTGCCAACGTGACACAAGCTGGAGCTATCACAGAGAAAGGAAATTCAGGTGAGGAAATGCCTCCATGAGATCCAGCTGTAAGGCATTTTCTCAGAGATCAAAGTGGGGAGGGCCCCTTGTGGATGGTACCATCCCTGGGCTGGTAGTCTTGGGTTCTATAAGAAAGCAAGTTGAGCAAGCCAGGGAAAGCAAGCCAGTAAGTAACATCCCTCCATGGCCTCTGCATCAGCTCCTGCTTCCTGACCTGCTTGAGTTCCAGTCCTGACTTCTTTTGGTGATGAACAGCAATGTGGAAGTGTAAGCTGAATAAACCCTTTGCTCCCCAACTTGCTTCTTGGTCATGATGTTTGTACGGGAATAGAACCCCTGACTAAGACAGGTACCCACTACCTCTGACTCTTATATTCTTCCTGCTTCCTCTCTCTGTGGGCCACAATACCTCCTTTTTATAAAGAAATCAGATACTTGGAGTGCAGTTTTTTAAAAAAAATTACCTACTGACTAAAACAAAATTATTTAAATCTGAAAATAAGAGTACCTTTCATAGTTTGGACTGTGAGAGAACATCATGTTGATTACCAAACGCAAATGGAATGCATATGATGTACATTCAGTATTAGGAAAGCACATGCCCTGCTTTCAAGAAACAAGTCTTAGACACAAATAATGATCATGTAGGTTAGAAAATATTTTTTTTATAATAGAAAGTCTAAATGTGCCACTTGAGAGAGAAAAGAGAGAGAGATGTGTCCTATTGAAGAGTAGAAGAGGTTTCACAAGGGAAACGACAGAGTCGTAGGGTAGTAAGAAAACTTATCCAAGTACATTTCAGCCTTCCTTCTGAGACCAGCAAAAAATTGCCCCTGGTTAAGAACTGTGAAAGATGTGTTGAGAAAAGCCGATAGAGCCAGATGAAACCCCCAAATACCATGAAGAGTCAAGAGTACTTTTAATCCATCGGGAAACCAAGGCAGTGTTTTGAAACAAGGCTGAGTTATCAATTCTGTGTCTTAGATTATTCTGACATGGTTTATAAATTAGATTTTTTTTTTAAATACCATGGATGGGAGGGTAAGAAAGGGCTCAGGGGATGAAGGCACTTGCTGTCACACCTAATTAGGTTTAATCCCTGGGACCCACATCGTGAAAGGAGAGATCAGACTCATTCCACATCGTGAAAGGAGAGATCAGACTCATGCAGGTTGTCCTCTGACCTTCATATGTGTACACTGTGGTCTACACACGCTCGAGAGCACACACACACACACACACACACACACACACACACACACGGTGGGCGGGGAGTGAAAACGTTTTTTAGTGATTAAAAATACAGCAGGGACTGAAGAATGATACAGTGGCCATTGTTATATTGGGCCAGGTGCCAGGAAACAAAGAAAGCAAAAACCAAAGGAGACAGCAACTCCATAAACATAAGACAGCAGAGAGGGAGAAGGATTAGAACCCAGGGATTGGTGTCAGCAACAGAAGAAACATGCACGCTGTTTTGAGAGTAAATGTTTATGTGCCAAGGAGATTGGCGATGGCCCTAAGCTGAGAAAAGAAACAGAGAAAGACTAGGCTTGAGGGCGAATGAAGGTTTTGTTTACCCAATCAATATTCGCTGGGCACATACTGAGTGTTCAGGGCGGAGTGGGGTGGGTAGTGTGAGAGTTATGTTTAATTTTTAAAGTACTTGATGTGGAAGAGACTCTGTTCCCAATCTGTGTGACTCCAAAGGCAAAGCTAGAGCCAGGGAGTGGGAGTTAGGTAGGAAGTAAAATATCTTTCTAATGAACAGAGGCTGTGGCTGAGTGGTGAGAGCCCCGTCACAGGCGGCATTCAAGCAGAAGATGGTGGTGTTCCAGGAACACTGGGGCAAGAGTTCTTCCTAGGGCTGAGGGCTAGCCTAGCCTTTCTCATAGTTCTCTTCAAGTCTCAAATCTCTCCTCTGATGAGGTAGTTCTGCAGATTCTATTATTAATCTGTGGTTTCTCTCAATTATTAAATAAATTACTCAGTCTGTCTGCCATTCAGTAAAAACTCACACACTTACATCTGTTATTCTTGAATTATTTTTGGTTAGGGCTCTTCTTCTTTACCTAAAAAAAAAAAATTCTATCCAGTTAATGTTACCTTTATAGATATTTTAGAATAGGGCGCTTGGTAGATAGAGTTATAAATACCAGAGTGGGAATGGCTTTTCTTGTGCCTAATAATGTTGTTGTTCAGAACAAACAAGGAATGAATTGTCTTGGCTTGCAGATTATGATGAAGTTTCTATATGTTGCAGTAATTCAAAAATTAAAAAAGAAAAAGAAAAAAAAATCCCCCAGAGAGGTTCACTTTGATACTGCACGGTAAAGAAAAAAAGAATAATTACACTGTGAAGCTTTCAATCAGAAGCAGTTCCCTCTGGTACATTTTTAAAGGGAGAAAGGCAAGGAAGGGAAGGGGAAAGGGGACCTGTGGCGAGCCTCATTTATGAGCTGTAGTTCAAGCTTCCGCGTTTCCTGGTGTCTTTTGAAACGTAAAAATCCCACAACAAATAGCTCGGTAACGTATAACCGGGATGAGGCTTCGATTCCCGACCGACCGAAGCGCTTTGGTTTGCTTGAGTCTTGCTATTTTCTGCATTTGTTTTGACTGCTCTCGTCATTCAAGATTGACGCTTGGATGGGTGTGTAGGAGGGAGCAGCAGAAGCAGGCTTACAGCTTGCAGACAAAAAAAAAAAAATCTGCCTTATCTGATGGCTATTATTGAAAATGCGAGGTGTAGCCTGGGCTGGGTAATGGAGGGGAGCGAGCGAGCGAGGGGGAGCAAGGAGCAAGGAGCAGCATACTGATGAGTGTAGGAGTACTTGATAAAACGAATTCTGGCTGCTGGCCGTGTGCTGCTCATTGTGGAGTACTCCAGCAGTCACATAGAACGCAGAGCAGCCTAGGCTGACAGCTTGATATGCCTTCTTCTCCTGCCTGGTTTTGGGGGCTGTATGACGCACTGGTCGGTAGTAAAGATTAATATGTAAAGAAATGTGCGGCTAGGATCAAGTCATACTCCACAGCCTGCCTGGCAAACTATGTTTTACTTCTGACTTTGCTCTCTCGCTGAGAACATTAATCTGTCAAGCTGGCGGGCTCCTTTGATAACAACTTTCCCCGGAGCATGATGTGGCAATGCCACCTCTCAGCCCAGGACTACCGCTATTACCCTGTGGACGGCTACTCCCTGCTAAAACGCTTCCCTCTTCACCCTCTTACAGGACCCAGATGCCCTGTCCAAACAGTGGGACAATGGCTGGAAAGCATTGGGCTACCTCAGTACGAGAACCACCTGATGGCTAATGGATTTGACAATGTACAGTTTATGGTAAGACGCTCTCTGTGTCCACGGAGCTGCCTTTTGTCTGTCTTTGCTTCTTACGGAAACGGATCAGCTTTATATATGTAACTGCCTCAGAAAACGGGATGCCTTTAGGACAGAACTTGCTGTGTGCATCTAGACACTCGACTAGAAAATGGCATCTATATGCATCCATTAGACATGTGTGTTGTATGAATTGGTGAGAGCTCTATTTATAGCCTCTGAAAGAAGGTTAACATTTATATTCTCCCTGTCATTCATTGTATGATTTTTTTTCTGTCCTATACGTTTGTGATTTTAGCATACAATTCGATTTATACCACGCTCCAGCTAAATCTGGATTGCGGAGACATGTTATTCCGCTTGAATATCGGTATTTGTGGTTAATTAGAGAGTCTGCTCTATCGATGGTATGAAGATCATTTTTCCTGCTAATCATTCAATAAGCAGTTTAAATCCTGTGGACGACCCTTCATTAGCTAGCTGCCTTAGCCGGTCGCTTAGCTTGGCGAGATCATGCTCTTCCTTCCACATGCTGACTGAAGAGTGATGAAGTATTGTTTGTTACTTTAGGTGAAAAACACTTGGCTCAATTAGCTGTCAGGGTATGGAAAGGGGCTGAGGTACCAAATGCATTGGTGTACTTCCGAGTCCTGGTCTGTGTGCAGTCTAAACCGGGCATGTGGAAACTTCTCAGGTGCATATAGGTGAGGAGGAGGAGGATGGGTGTCATGCAGACGACAATGTAGTTTTCTAATCATTCCTAGACTCCCCCCATCCACCCCCCCCACCCCGTGCTCATCGGCTCCCCTTGTTAAGCGTCTTTAAGCTACGTCACAGTTCTTCTCACCTTCCCTTGCTTTTAAGGTCCCATCGCACCTTAGCACCAATCCCTAAATTTAGGGAGATCTACATGGCACAAGCGTGTAGCACGCAAACGGCTCATAGGTCTCCTTAATCGTTCCTCTGAGATAAAATTCTGAGGCTGACACCTGCAGCACATTCATAAGCCACTCAGGGCTAGTCAGAGCTTTGCGGTTCCTTTTTCCAGATTGGTTTTTCTCCAAAGTTGACTGAATTATTATAGCTTTGAGGGTTATTAAGATGGTTAAACTTCTACTCCTACAAAAATGTGTGTGCCTACAAGGTTTATAAAAATGCATAAATGTGGCCCATCATATGAGCAGTAAGTAATATATGCATATAACCCTTTAGGGGTATCTTGGGGTTTTTTGTTGTTGTTGTTAATTAATGAACTATGCATTTCTTTTTCTTGTGTCCATCAGACAGTCACTGGTTATACAGTCGAGACTCTGTGGGTATTGAAATAGGATGGAAGTGGAAGTTGTTGCAGCCCTGAACACGTTTAAAACTTACTTGGGGCAGTAAACAGATGGTATTAATAATTACTAGAACTAGCAAACAAATTGAATATTGTTTCAGCATTACTTATATTTGACTGCATGGCTCTGCATAGCTACTTTTCCCTCCTGTCTCTACCTGAAACGGTGTATGTCATTCCCAAACCCTGGTCCAAATCTATGCTGGTCCATGAGAAGTTGGGCTTTAGATTCATTGAGTTAATCATGCACATGGTAGGATTTTAATTCAGCTTAATTTTCCTCTGAGTATTAAACACTTAAGAACAAATATAATCCCCCTTTGATCGTATTTAACTAAAAGGTAATCACTCTGGTTTTAAAAGAGAATTTGGGAAAGAGTATCCAGCATAGTCATGTGTGAACTGTGCACCAAATACATCCAAAAAGAAAAAAAAAATCATGAGCATCATGGGAAGATCAACATCTAATCCTAGCTTGTGGCTTTACCTTTGTATTTCCAAGTACTGTGTGGAATCTCCCAGAACATAAGATCACCTTGTTAACTCAGGCATGCCAAGGACTTGTACCATGAGACAGAATCAAAACAACAGCTTTGATTTGCCGTGTAGAGGGATTAATTAATTGTGAAGATGAAGTAAATCATGAAATGGTGTCATCCATTAGTGCCTTTCATGCTTTTGTGCACCATTTGTTTGGTGCCAATATTGTGAGAAAAGATCGTCTCTCCTTTACGATAATAGTCTGTTGATTGCCATAGGCTACTTTATGCTAAGTTTAAAGCACTCCATGGTTGGCCTGATTTAAGAAACATATTTCATTAATGTAAAAATCATCGGTCAGACCTGCCCAGCTTCCATTCGGTATCATAGTCTACCTTTTGTTTGTCTTGTGGCACACTCTGACCTGCATTTATTCATCCTGTTGCCTGAGCAGCAAGCACCATGCTCCCATAACTATGGTGTAGTGTAGGTCTTTTTAGAAGACAGTAGACATCAAGAGGACATAATTAATGTTGGTGAAAATGTCATAGTACATTCGTGCATGCACTTGGTTTTTGGAAGCATATTCTATTGATGAGTTAAGTTTAAATGACTTTTGAAGCAAACATTTATTCAAGGCTTATTTGGTTTTTTGCTAAATATATTCTATATGCTCTTGAACATGAACACAATATATGGTTAATTTTTATCCAATAACTTTAGTAAAGATGACGTAATAGTGATTCCTGAACATGATTAGAGAAGAAGAAAGCTCCTCCCCATGTGTTTTTTAACTCTTTATTGTCTTTCACTACTTCTCCTCGGGCTCTTAATACTTACCCTTGGTTCTATAAATATGAGAATTATTTTCCATATCTTTAAAATAAAATTATAAGCTTTTGCTCTATGCCTTCATCCTGGTTTATAGTATATCAAGGACACAGATTAGATCCAAAGCATGACGAAGAATATAAAAATAAATAGAAATTGGTACAATTCAAGAAGGGCTACAGCAGGACCTTAAGCCACCTGAAACTTTGGAGAAGTCATGTGTGTGTTGACATCACAAGCCCTCTCACCAGTCATGTGTCTGAAGTCTTCCCTAGTTCCGCCCTGTTTCCTCTAAAGACATACATCACATCTGCTCTCTGCATAAGCACAATCTCCCTGCTTCTCACCAAACCCAAGAAAGCCGTGGGGGTCCTCTGAGCCTTGTGCATTTCTTCAGCCTTTACAATGTATGTAACATGACTAAGTTTTAATGATGCTTATTTTCCCAACAAGGAGTTTAAGGATGTATCCATTGTTATAGGGACTTGCTTGTTTTTTCCTTACTATATTGCTACTACCATCTTTCTTTTTCTGAGTTAGATGACTGTTCTCAATGTCTCAAACCCTCTATTTCTTCTCCTATGACTTTGCTCCTTATGTCCTCTCTTGCTCCTTGGGAACTGTCATTTCCTTTCTCTCCCTTATACTCTTTATTCTCAAATGTCTCCCTGCCTAGTTTACATAACTTCCCTTAAGGACTCTAGTCCATAGCCGAGTGCCCTTCCAAACTCGCTTAGCGGTTGTGTTTTGCAGTCATCATTCTAGAGTTAGGAATTAAGTTCTCACTTGTGTATATCTTGTCTTATCAACTAGAGCAGAAACTCAGCAAGTCTGTTTTGTGTGTGATTTCCTTGCCTTTCTCACAGTTCCTAACATAATGCATAGAAATCCACCCATAAATACCACATACACAACAGATTGACACAGCTGGACCTCCAGTCTCATTTATAAACTTAAAATCTTTTTGGCCAATGAGAGTATGGGGCACTAGTTGTCTCATTCTGGAATTGAGTCCTCTGTAAATATTTTCCATGTGCTAGGAAGTATTAATTACTAGGGACATAGTGATGAACAAAACAGGACCCTTACCTCAATCAGGGCATACTGCTGTCCTGAGTATTTGCCTGCAAATCCCACAAACATTCCTTTATGCATATAGACTATAAGACAGGAATCTTGCCTCTCATCTTTTTATACAATCAGCATCAATCAGCAGATTTTCCCATATCAACTTATAGTACATAATGGAAAATGCAAACAATCCATTGGAGTTCAAAGTCAAGGAAAATGGGAGATAATGGTAGCATGTATCACTCCTAAGCAATACTACAGCAGACTGGTGGCATGAAGACCGTATTACAAAGTGTTTACTACTTGGACGAGGACTGACTCAGAGCCTCTCTGCGCTCACTACCCAACAGTTACATTTGCAAATTCTAAAGGGGAAAAGAATGGAATTGTACAATGCATCATTCCTTTGGCATCTCCTGCTGACCTATTGACTTGAGATGATTTGACCATTGTTAAAGTGTTCTGGATGAGGGCTTTATGGAGTCGATTATAAGGGTAATACTGGAAGCCACACACAAACTGGCATTTTGGTGAACTTGAGCAGATACCATTCATAAAGCTCTTACTGGAACTCAAAGTGAGCAGTGCCCGTTACACACTAAAGGAGACCCAAGGAGCTATTAGATGTTATAGAGGTAAAGAGAAGATGCAAGCAAGAGAAGGCCAATAGGTACATACTTAAATGAAAGTTTTCTCCCATGTTTGTGACACATGGGACATGCTAATAGACCTACAGATCTCTCCTTTGTTCCAGAACTTTGCTGCAACAAGAGTTCGGTTTGCAGCTGGTCTGGCAAAATGACCTTTTAAGACTTAGCAAACCACTGTTCAAGTAAGAATTTAGACCTGTGAAAAACAGAAATAACTTAACGTTAATGGCTAAGACTACTCATTTCATGATGGATTCTTACTTAACTATGTTTTCAGGCAAATCTAGGAAGCTTTTATGATATAAAGGTATAAGAGAAAAATGTCCATTTCCTCTATCATCGTGTTTCTGAAGCAGGCTGGACTTTGAATTGAGTGGATGGCCTTATATTACAAAACATCTATAAGTGCCCAGACTCATTTAGGCAGTAAATGGTAGTGGTAGACTCACTCTTATAAAAGTGGTTTGTTTGGTGTTTTTTTTTTCTTTCAACCATTGACATTTAAAATCTGTTGGTATCTAGCAGTCAGTGCCAAAGGGGAGCCATTCTTTATCTGGACAACAGTTAAATTACAAATACAAGAAGCATCGACAGCGGAGGGGTGGTAGGGGACAGAGAAAGGAAGACTTCTCATCAGCATGGTCTTGTCTCCCTAATGATTTAGTTTACTCGTGGAATCTAGCAGCCACGCTCTTTGGGTTGATTACGTTCATGTTTTGAGCTGTCTAAAGGTGGTGCAGAACAAAATGTTGGTGTCATGAGAGCTATTAATTGTTCTTGTACATGCCACTAGCCTGGGAAAGGATACTGATTGCTTATGTAGCACAGGAAGTCAGAAATGAGGGCATATGCTGGACTGACCATGCTGAAAGACCAACTCTCAGGGAGGATGTCAGCCGTGGTTCCAATCTGGTGATGGAAAGGATCCTTTTCCTCCATCTGGAAGTTTCTCTGATTAAAATTTTAAGCACTAAAATATGTTGCCCCATTTTCTAATAATCCAGTAATGTAACTCCCATTACTAACTAATGTTCACATGAATTAGCCTCTAATTTAGTCATGGAGCACATTTGCATAATTTGATCTCCAGAATTGCTTCAAATGACCAGATACTTGGGGTGAGGAATTTGCATCGTGAGTCTAAGAGCTCACTAAAGCTGCTGAGGTACAGACTGATTTTAAGAAATCCAGCTAGAATCATGTTCCTCTGTGCTTTAAAAGAGCAGCACTCCCAGGCAACTTGCTCAATGCCCGTGACCTCCATTTTCTCATTTCCGGGCGGCAATGCCTTAACCTCTCCATAATCCAGTCTGTTTCCCAACTTTCCTACAGACTGCACTCTTTCAAGGCAGCCTTGCTCCAGTCCTTTCTCTCTGGCCTTTAAGCTTGTGATACCCTTTGTCTCCCCTCCTTACCCTCAGTCACTCCTCCTGGCCCCAACTATTGCATCGCCCTGGTCTCCTCCTTGTCCTTGTACGTCATATGGGATCCTCCACTTTGCAGACATGCTCCGAGAGCCACGTCTGTTTGCCTTGCTTTACCTCTTGCTACCTGGTTTCCACCACTACTCACTGCACATTTCCATATGCATATATGCATATGAAGCATTTAGCACAGATCTGGCATAAGATAAAGGCCCAACAAATGCTAACTGCAACTGTGGCCCAGAGGAATCCTAGGCACAAGTTTGTTTTTACCCATGGTGCTTAAATCCTTCAGAGGTCCTGACATGTGGGAAATGGTAAGGTATTTCCAAAAATCCATAATGTGCCTCTCATAGTTGGGAACCCTGCTGATCTGGGTCCAGCTAATTCTCCAGCCTTATCTATCTCTTTTTATTTCTTCTCTAAGCAGTAAGGAACTGGATTGCAAGCTTCTCCTCCACTGCCTGTCTTTGCACACACCACTCCCTGCCAAGAGTCATCTTTCTTCTCTCTTAACTTCTTTTTTGTCTTTTGGCTCTTAGTTCAGTTGTCACGTCTTTTAGCTGTCAATTCTCTTGTGACCTTCCAGGTAGAACTTATGAACACTTCCTCTGCAGGACTCTTCCTTAAAATTTCCTTCTTTGCCTCTATGACTTGTGTATTGTCCACTTATTCCCTATACCCATCTCCTTCCACCACACAAATATTGAACCAGACTTGGGCCCATTTGTGTGAAGGGCCATGTGGTAAATCATTTAGCCTTTGCAAGATGTATAGTTTCTGTGAAAAAAAAAATCTCTCTGTCTTTGCTGTTGCAGTAAAATAGCTATAGATGGTATGAATATGAATGAGTGCAGTTTTGTTCCAGTAAAATTTTATTTATTAAGAGAAGCAGGTTAATCACTGAGCCCTAGTTTGCTGCCATAGCCCCACAGTTAGAAATGAGTTTGTATCCAGTGTCTCTGGATCTAATGAAAGAAAACAGAAGCAAGCAAGTTAGGAGAAGGATGAGAAGAGAGGAAGGCACCGGCTGAGGGCAGACGGGCAACAGGCAGATGGTTACAGGAAGGGATTCTGACAGTCTGTTTGTTTTAAAGATAACCTTAGCATGCTGCTGAAGACAGTCAGAACAGGATCCAGCCTCTAGGACTTTGACGGTCTTTTGCAGACTAGAGTATATTTTCAGCAACAGAACTGAAGAGGCATGAGACAGAGAAAAACGCAGCTGTACAGTAAGTCTGTCTTCCCTCTGTGTCGAACTCCTTTCTCTTCCTTCTTCACCTGATTTTTCTCAAATCCATTTAAACATCATTTCCTCAAAGAAACACTTCCTAACCCTACCCTGTCTCTTGGGGCTGTTCTCTCCCTTCTCAGTTACCTACGGTACACCCACGGTGCCCTGGTTTTAGCTCTGTGCTAGTCCTCATGTTTCTTTGCCATGATTTTAATCCGCTCAGATCTGTTTCTACCCTAGAGAGTGAAGTTCTTAAAGGGATAGACTGGGTATTATTTACATTTGTATTCCTAAAGCCTAGCACACTGCCTGCCTGGTATATAGTAGCTTCTCAACATTGATGAATGGAATGCTTTAAGTGTTATACAGTATTATACAGGTTCCTATAAATTAACCTGCGCAATTTTCATACATCTATTAGTATGCCCATACTTATAAATGAAGAGAATGAGGCTCAACAGGGTTTAAGAAAGCTGTTAGCAGAGTCAGGTTTACAAAGTCAGCTCTCTGTGATGGAAATACCCTCTCTGTCTTTAGTAAGGGACTCCACTGTTCCCTTCCCCAGGTATCTCAAGTGAAGACACCCAGGGACAGTTGGCTCCACTCTCAAAGCTCTTCCCGTCTTCAAGACTTTTGCTCTTTGCTTGGACTTTTTTCTCTCAGCACACCTTACCTGTCCATCTCCTCCTGACTCTTTCCTAAGAAGACCAGTGCTTTAACCAAGGCAGGGCCTGCATTATCAACAAAGGTATTCACCTTCATTTCTATCCACAGTTGCCTAAGAGTAAAGCATTATGTCCAGGCTCAAGGTGTCAATAGGGCTGATTCTACTGAGGACTCTGTGGAAAGGCTACGTTCTAGGCTTGTTGTCTTGAATATGGCCTCTTTACCCCTGTATTTTGACAATGGCTTCTGTTTCTTCACATTTCTGTGCTCACATTTCTCTTCTTGTAAGGAGGGCAGTCACTCTTGGTTGCAGACCATCCTAATGACCTCATTTGATTGGATTATTTATGTAAAGATCCTATTTCCAAAATAAGGTTACATTCTAAAGTGCTAGGGGTTAGGACTTCCACGTATCAACTTGGGAATGACATGATTAAATTAGCAACAACCCTCAATAAATGTATGCATATGGATTCTTTATTATTCTCCATATAACTAAGCATGGCTATGATAAACAAATAGTTGGTTAGCTAAATTAAAGTCAAAAGTCAAAACCAAGGCCAATAGGAAAGTTTCCAATAGTTGTGGGAACACCAGAGATAGGCGAACCTAGAAGGTGTGAATCGGGACAAATTAAAGAGTGTGAGTGCCTCTTGTTCTAGGGGAGACAGTGAACCAGAAGATCATGAAGAGGAAAGGTAACAGGGAGGAAGGAAGGAAGGAAGGAAGGAAGGAAGAAGGGAGGGAGGCAGGGAGGGAGGGAGGAAGGAAGGAAAGAAGGAGGGAGGGAGGGAGGGAGGGAGAAAGAACAAAAAGAAAGAAAGAAAGAAAGGGAGGGAGAAAGGGAGGGAGAAAGAAAGAAAGAAAGAAAGAAAGAGGGGGAGGGAGAAAGGGAGAGAGGGAGAGAGGGAGAAAGAACAGAAAGAGAAAGAAAGAAAGAAAGAAAGAAAGAAAGAAAGAAAGAAAGAAAGAAAGAGAGAGAGAGAGAGAGAGAGAGAGAAAGAAAGAAAGAAAGAAAGAAAGAAAGAAAGAAAGAAAGAAAGAAAGAAAGAAAGAAAGGAAGGATAGACAGACAGACAGACAGACAGACTTGGTCCAGACTTAGAAATGCTTCTCACCATACTTAGTGTTACAGAAATACAAGAGAATTTCAAGTCAAGCTTGTCTTGGACTATGAAGCCTTCTGAGTTGGATGATTCATTTCATGCCTGCTGGGGACAGTGCATCTAGCAGCAGCAGTTCTCATGGAAGACATGATTTGTCCTCCAGTAGCACTTGTTTCTAAGGTGTAATGAGTCACCAGTGGCTGTACACCCTCATCTAGAACACCACCCAGGAGAGAGAGACAAAGTGACAATATCCCATAGATCACTGCAATCATCCCCCTGCCTTCTTCCTGCATTCTGTAAGCTGGCTGTGTTTGCATCAGAAACTAGCCAGTCACTTAAGACCATTTGATTTAAAATAAGATGGAGAAATAAGAGCCCATGGGACACTAGTTATGGACTATAGAGGTGTGTAAGGAGGAGAGAAAATAAAATGACTGTTTATGACAGGTTTCTAAACACTGTTCATTGACTTCTATTGCTTCAGTCCACAGAGTTGTTTCAGATTGTTTTGCTTTTATCTTCCTTTTATTGAGAAAAGTTGATCAGGAATTTCATATAAAGACTTGTAGAGCATCTGTGTTTATTTGCCAATGTGTGTTTATATAGTTGGCAAGAAAAAAAAGGGGGAGGAGGGTGTTCTTCTAGATATTTGAAGGTGATTTTGGAATTCAAGTCCTATATCAAGTTTACCTGATAAAAGTCATATTCCACATCATTTAAATCAGAAAAGCATAATCCCATAAAGAGGAAGCTGAACACCTGGGTTTCACCAGACCTGAACAATGATATAGTCTGTCTATATTATCTGCTGCCCCGGAACAAAATTAATAAATACATCCGTGCTGGTAACATCAGTCCCAGATATCCTTCATCTTTCAAAAGGACAAAAGCAAGAGGTGCTGTTGAGCAGTGCAACTCCTGAAGAGCTGCATCAGTTTCAGTGATGGTCTTTGGAGAATAGGGTGGTCTGTTACAGAGTCGGAAAATGCAGTTTATGGATATCCTGATCATTATGACATTATGCCATCATACAAAGTCATTATGACATAGCAGAAAGAATAAAGACATTAAATTTGCATTGTGCTTTACATATAAATCAAAATCTGGGTAATAGAAGAAATAGATTCTGTATTTAGTTGTATCAGAAATGGTTTGGAAATAGGTAAGCCTTCCTCTCTACAATCTCTAAACAAGGTCAGATATAACCTGTTCCTTTTCAAAACTCTCCTTCAGCTCCCTCTACCCTTGGATCTCCCTATTACTATTTTTCCCTTTATACAAAAGGTTCTCAGAAGAAATGTCTGTACTCCCTGGTTTGCCTTTCAGTTCAATAAGTCAGGCCTGATGACATCAGCCTCTGCCCTGATCCTGAAGTTATTTATAAACGATGACCAGCAGTATATTGCTAACTGCTCAAATCCAATTTCAGCTTCCCAGTCCTTGTTAACCTTATCTACCTTAGTCTGTGACTCTCTTGATCATGGTTTCTCTCCTGAGTGTACATCACTTGGGCATCTCCCATCCAGGTGCTGTATTTCTTGGTCTCCTTTGTAAGCCTACCTACTATTCCCGCCTGTACCTCTGATGCAATCTTGTCATTAAACCAATGTGAAGTTTTCTACCTTTCATAGAGTCTCACAGCTCCCCAAACTCAGTGCCTAAACTGGGGGCTGATGACCTTTCCTAATAACCTTCTTTCATGGGAAGTAATTGAGTGGGTAAAATGTTCATGAGAAAGGAATTCATATGGAACTAGGAAGGGAACCACTGGTGTTGGAAGCACAGTAACCTAGGCATGAGCTCATTCCATAAAGCAGAAGCCAGAGAAGCCATGTTAATTGGATGGGACAAGTAGCAGACAGCTAGTAAAGGAAGTGCTACAGACCAGATGGTGGAAACACAGAAGTAAGTCCTGGCAGCAAAAATGTGATTCGTACAGTGGTTGGAAATGGGAGAGACTGGAGAAGTATTTGGGTATTGAATGGAACAATGAAGGAGAAGAAAGATAGGGTACTGGAGAAGAAAGAAAGATCAATTGCAAGAATGGTGGTGGGAGACTTGGGGTTCAGAGACAAGTAAGGGGATTTGGCCAATAGTAAGGGTGTCTGTTCTCCAAATGAACACAAGACATGGAGGATTACCACTGGTTTGTATGGGAGCTGGGGAGAAGGTAAAGCTGCATTTCCTCTAATGCTTTCCATTTTCTTGTGAGTTATACCAATAGTAAGTAGGATTTGAGGATAGAGAAGTTATTTTAAAAGCTACCTGGACTGGAGATGTAACTTAGTTGGTATAATTCTTGCCTGGCCCAAAGCCCTAGGTTCAGTCTCCAGTACTTCATAAAACTAGCTACACATAATCCCAGCACTCTGGAGGTAGAGCAGGAAAATTGGTAGTTCAAAGTCATCCTTCAGTGCATGAAGATCCATCAAAGGATGGGGGAGCCTATCAGAAAATAGGAAAAAGAATTTGCCAAGAAAATGGGGTAGCATTATAGGACCATGGTGAGTGCTTGTTTTTAGACCTGTAGTCATTAGTTTATATGGAAAGAATAGGAATCGGGAAGACAACATAGCACTTTAAGGCACAGAATTGTCCCCATAGCCTGGCTTCCTCATCTACCTGGAGTGAGAATGTGGACTGGCCACTTAACCTTTGTGAGCATCATCTCTCATGTGAAAATTGGAGATGATCTTACCTAGTTTGCAAGGTGATGGTAGGAATTAGATTAAGGCCAGCTGTGTGCGTCTAGCAGGCAATGAGTCACAGAGAGAAGACAATCTGCTCTTGTTGAGCCGGCAAGCCACTTTAGAATCACTGCTTAACTGGCGTAGCATGCAGGGATACACACACGTTCTCACAAGCCTCCGTTGTTCTCACCCTCGGAGTATACAGGAAGCAAGGAGAAGAGTTACCTGAGTTGTCCTGGGAACATCCAAACATCCATAACCTGCCTGCCTCAGTGACCTCACACCAAACGACTCTGAAGGCCACTAGGAAGCCATGTCACCATATCCCACACATTCTCACTGCAGACCTTGATTAATCGGCTGTGTGCACACCAGGAGAAGGAAGCCACTGTGCTCATGGCATTATGGTTGTACAAGTCACTGTAAGAGTATTATAGGATACCCACACAGCTAGATCTGATCCAGTTCTGACCTACTCAGGGACACCTACTCATTATAAAATGTTCTAACGATGGCTATTCAGATCATGATAATTTTACTTGAAAAATTTTAAATTTATTCATTTCATTTTTACGTGCATGAGTGTTTGCCTGGATGCATATATGTACACCAAGTATGCTTAGTATCCAGCTATCAGAAGACAATATCAAATTCCCTGAAAATTGAATTGCTGACCCATCACTACCCCTAGATAAGCTTACCTGGATAAGAGTACACACAGGCAGTCCACATATTGAGGTAGCAAGAATGATGGGCAGGACAATATCTGTCTGGGGCTGATTAGCCGGCTATTTCTAGCTAGTGCTGGTGAAAATAAAGTTACTGGTCACATTAGATGTCTCCCGAACAGAAGGTGTCAGTAAATGTTCTCATTACTGTGGTAAAATGCCTGAGGAAAACAGCTTGAGGAAGGAAGCTTTTATTTTGGCTCACAGTTTGAGGGTCCAGTCCATCATGTAAGAGAGGTTATGGCTAAGACCAGCATGAGGTTAACTACTTACCTTGCATCCACAGCTTGGAAGAAGAGGCCAGAGAATGTTCACACTCAGTTTGCTTCCTTCCTTTTATTAAGTCCAGAATCCCAGGCCAAGGGATTGTGTCAATCACAGAACAGGTCTTTCTTCTTCAGTTAACCCAGTCTAAAATGCTGTCTTATGCATGTTTCCTAGCTCACTCACTCTCGGCAAGTTCACAGTATCAACCAGGATACCCACCATCCTACGGACTGAGGTTCTGTCTCAAAGTCAGGCAAAAACCTGCTTTCAATAGCTCATGCCTTAGAGTATCCTGTGGTCCCCCTCTACTGTTCTTCCTGTCCACAGACCATGTGTGTTTTGCAGATACCCACTGAGCCCTAATAACACTAAAGCAAATATCTGCATCCTCTCCCTGCACCCAGGACGGATGCTTGATTCCTCAGCAATAAAACTCAGTTTCTCCAGAATGTTCGAAGAATGCAAAGGAAGACATAGTTGCTCTATGGCCACTTTCCTGTGCCAGATATTGTGGTAGGGCTTATCAATTCAGTCATGGTAGTGACAGTAGCAAAAATCTTATCTATCTTCTACTCCAGGCACTACTATTCTATGTACTTTACATGTATTAGCTATTTGGATTATTTTAGCATGATAATATACCCGGTCCATCTTCTCAATGCTTACCATCTACTAGAAAAATAGACAAAAGCCTTTAAGTCCTTCAGTGCTAGAACTAATTGCAACTATAACTGGGGGACTCTGGCTAAGTTCCACAACACAAGTTAGGTGCACATGGAGTCTTTTTTTTTTTAAATAAAAACCTAGGCATACAAAACAGTGGCTTTCAATATGGCATCTTCACACAGCTATACCACTTTGCCCTTGACAGATTGAGAAGAGGTGCAGGCTGACAAGCTAAGCCACAGGGCAGCTTTTCTAGCAAGTGGAAAAACCTGCAATTAGCATGGAGGTGCAAAACGAAGGTGGGGGGTGGTGACCCACCGAGGAGCAGCGCCAGTGGAGAGATGGGTTCAGTCAGGACACAGGAGCAAAAGTGAAAGGAAATCATCATGAGTTAGACTCTGCCTGTGTCACCCCATGCCTAGAAAACATGCTGCATACCACCCTGAATATGCCTGATCATGAAAGCCAAGCAGGGTTTACTAGTCCAGCCTGGTTAGCACTTGGATGGAGACCAGCAGTGTTTGCCCCCATCCCTCTGTATCTCTGCTTCCCTCTCCTGCATCCCCTCAGTTCCAGTTAGTTTTCAGGGCTTGGAGAGAGGATGCTGTAGGGGCTTCTCCTCTTTTGTTACCTCTGTAGAACCTCCCAAGAGTGCTGGGTGTCAGCTGACTGACTGGCTAATCATCAGCTGCAGTTGTAGGTGATTATCTGTGTGGCCTGACAAGGCCTAGAGTCCAGGGATGATAATTACACTGGTGCCAGTGGGGACTTTTGGTGTCAGAGATCCTGTTAGGAAGCATTTTATTGATACTAGTTCAGAAGACTGCTCTGTAGTGCAGAGAAAACAGTTTCCGCTAAAAGCTGTAATCAGCACTTCAGTCCTTACAACAACAGTCTAGAGTTGAAGCCTAGATGGTAAAAATTAAGGCTCCTGTGCTTCCTATCCCTCCACAACCAAGACAACGGCAGCCCTAAGTAAGGTCTTTCTTGTGTCCATGTTCCCAGAAGACTCTTGGAAAAGAGAAGACTGGGGGGGGGGGGGTTGGCAAGAGGTGAATGAATGCCCATGGTTGGCGAATTATCTGATTTATAACCTCAGCCCTTTCCAGAAGTTGATTCACAGACACAAGAACAACAGCGACAAGGACTTTCAGATAGCGATAGAATAGAGCACATTGAAAAAAAAATTAATTCTGAGCTAAAGCATATATAAATTTTAAACAGCAAAAGCAGTGTACAGATAAAACAAACAGCTTGGGGCATCTTCTCCCCATTCCACAGCTTCACCCTCCAGAAGCAATACTTCCAAAATATCTACACCTTGTTCTTCCTGCAGCTTCTCCATATGGCTTCCACCGAGCTCTTGGCTTACCAACTTCCGGTGGTATTGATTCACTTCCTGGTATGAGAGATGAAGGCTTCCATCATCTCTTCCCTCTCAGCTGCTTCCATCCACGGTTTAGTTGGCAGTCTGTTGCTGACTTCCAGTTGTCTGATCTAGGAACATGGAAATCACCTTAATACTTGCCTTTGACTTGTTTTAATAATTTGATTGTTTAGTTTTCAAGTTTGTTTTCCTTCTCTTTCACTTTTCACCGTTATTTTATCCATAAGGTTCCTACAGACTCCACCATACTATTTTTCTGATTACACTTTTGTATAGAGACCTCCTCAAGAGACTCTTGTAGGAGGCTGGACTTCTCTAAGCCTGCCAATGCATGTGATTCTGAAGCTCTCCCAGGTATTACTCTCTTCATTTGACTTCATCGGCTTATTTTTGTGGGTTTGTTTGTTTGTTTATTTGTTTTTTGCTTTTGTTTTGTTGTTTAGTTTTGGTTTTGTGGGGGGTTTTTTGGTTTTTGGTGTGTGTGTGCTGTTGGAACACACATTTCAAGTAGCTTTATTAAAGTGGGGAGAGGATCAGTCAAGAAATACACAGAGTTGAACTTCTAAAATCTTGTGAATTTAAACATGTCCAAGTTCTTCCCCCAAAGTTAGTTGATGCTAGGACTTAGTGTGTGGTGTTAGGGCTGCGTCTGAGTTTTCTTGGCTGGACTTGGTGTGATGGGTGGAAGATACAAGACTGTTGGATCCTTTCCTCCTGCCCGTTTTCTTCGCTGGAAGTGTTGGGATTTTTCTTGTATCTCCACGTTCTTATGTGTCACTAGGGTGCACACAAGCAGCTGCCTTTTTCTTCTTGCTTTGCTCTTCTTAGGTGCTTTTAAGCAAAAAGATGTAATTTTGAAAAATTCTCTTCTGTTGCTTCTTTCACCATTTTATGAGCTTTTTTTGTGATATTAGGCTTCTTTAATCCCTCCCTTTAGCTTGCATTTGCCTTCTTTTAAAGATATATTTACTTTTATCTATTTGCGTGTGTACATGCACATGTGTCTTTGTATGTCAATATGGGGTATGTGTGTGTGTGTGTATGAGTGTGTGTGTGTGGGGGGGGGACATGAATGATAGAGAGGGTGTTGGATCTCCAGAGCTAGAGTTAAAAACCACTGTGAGCTTCAGAATGTGGGTTCAGGACAAGAGCAGCAGATGGAGATTATTGTATCCCCCTTCCATCCTTCCTTCCTTCTTTTCTTCTTTTTTCCTTTCTTCCTTCTTTCCTTCCTTCCTAACCACTGAGCTACCTCCTCAGCCCCTTGCTATTACTTTTTATTTTCATCTTATCTCTTAGGAGTTTGCTTATAATCACTTAATTGAATATGACAAAGGCACTAAGAGAACCAGAAAATTAACAGTGGCCTCAAACTTGTGAGAGTACGATTTCCAGAAAGGAGTAGATAGAAACCATCCCGAACTCCCCTGGAGCCGTATCATCCCATGTAGCAGCCACCAGCTGCATGGATTACTGTTTAAATTTGAATTAGCCAAAAATTCAATTCCTTCATCACATGTGCCACATTTTCATTTGCTTCGTGTGTCATGTGACCAGTGGCAACATAAAATAGAACGTAACTAGCCCAGTGTGGTGGCATATATCTATAATGCTGAGACTAGAAAGGCTGGGTTAGGAGATGTCAACTTCCAGGACAACCTGGGCAATTAAGCAAGAACATGTACAAAGGTGTGGGGTGGGGAGGCAAGACAGGGAAGAAAAGAGAGAAGAGAAGGAAAAGGAGAAAAGAACAGAGGGGAGAGAAGAGGAGGGGAGGGAAGGAAGGAATCAAGGGAGGGAAGGAAGGAGGAAAGAGAGGAAAGGGAGGGAGGGAAGGAAAGAAGGAAAGGTGAAAGGGAGGAACGAAAAAAGGAAGAAAGGGAATGAGGGAGGGAGACAGGGAGGGAGGAAGAAAGGAAGGGAGGGCAGAAGGAAGGAAGGAAGGGAGGAAAGAAGGAAGGAAGGAAGGAAAGAAGGAAGGGAAGGAGGGAAGAAGGAAGGAAGGAAAGAAGGGAGGGAGGAAGGAAGGGAGGCAGGAAGGGAGGGAGGCAGGGAGGAAGGAAAGAAGGGAGGGAGGGAGGAAGAAAGGAAGGAAGGAAGGGAGCGAGGGAGGGAGGGAGGAAAGGAAGGAAGGAAGGAAAGAAGGAAGGAAGGAAGGAAGGAAGGAAGGAAGGAAGAAAGGAAGGGAGGGAGGGAGGGAGGGAGGGAGGGATGGGGGAGGGAGGGAGGGAGGGAGGGATGCCATACTCTCCAGTTTCACAAAGCTCTCTAGTTCCTGTTCCTTTCTCTGGACACACTTTCTGTTTTACCTCTTGTGAGCCACGAAGCGCTGCGGGCTTTGTGCTTAGTGTGAGATTCTCGACTAACTTCTAGAGTTAGTTGTTTTTTGTTATGCTTTGCTCCTGACTTTGTTTTAGTCAGTCACGCTCCATTCTCTGGGGGGGGGGGGGGGGGGGCGGGGTTTCTGTTCACATTTTAGAGTCAATGGAATCTCTCTTCATAAACATGGTTTTGACTTCCAGGTTTCAAGCTGCAGAAAGCTATATGTCCACATAATAACCAGGGCAACCCAGATCCCACTGCATTGGCTACTCTGGATTGCCCTACCCAGGAGGACCTTTGTGTGTGTGTGTGTGTATGTGTGTGTGTGTGTGTGTGTGTGTGTGTGTGTGTGTGTGTGTGTTAGAAAAGCAACTTCAAAATTTATTTCAATCTTATCCCCACTTTCCCAACTTCTTCCTCTGACCTGTCTTCATCTTCTCAGACTGAAACCCCGGATGTTCCAGATGGGCACACCCAGATGCTTGCAAACACCTCAGTTCTGGGTTGTGTCTATCCTGATGCTTGGGCTAGCATCTCCCCCTTTCTTCCTGATCAGAAATGCAGTCATATCTCTCCTACCCATATTGTCTTTGTACAGTTACCTTCACTGCTGGAAGATCATGGCATTCTTTTTCTAGCTTCTCCCCAAATCTGCAGAAGAAAACAAGCAGATAAATCACTGGGTTCAGTACCCACCTTGAAATAGAGGCTAGGGCTTCCTTTTCCTTTAAATTATACTCTGAAAGGGAAAAACTGCTATTCATGGGAAGCAGTAGTAACATGTTCAAGTCTGGGTTCCTCAAGGGCCAACTGTTATTTTTCTCAAACAGAAGTAGCACAGTGAGATGGTTAAGACATAGATTCCACCAGGGTCCAAATCCCAGCCCAGCTCTTACAAGTTTGAGTCAGGTATTCCATGTCTGTGCCTCAGCTCGCATGTATAAAAACAGAAATGATACAGACCATCCGCTTTTCCCTCGCCCACTGGACTGAAGTGGGATTTATATGAGTCCGTCCCCATAAAGCATAAGGACGTCACTCAAGCAATGCTCAGGCATCACCACGTGCTTAAGCAATGCTTGCTGATCAACACTGCTGCAGGATGCACAGGGAGGCAGGGGTGTGCCCTAGAGGTCCTTAGGCATCTTCTTAGATAGGTTTCTATCACTTCTTGCTTTGCAGTCCTAAAGGAAGGAGTGGCATAGATTCATTTAGAAAAAGACCAGAGAACCACTGTAATCATGGTTGTAGACAAGCAACACAGTTTCTGTAGCAACCCCCTACATCAATGGAAAGTTACAGGACCAGCATTTCTGTGGCCTGAACAAAGACAAGAGGCCTGTGAAAGCACAGTGGAAAGATTTGCTGGAGGCCTGGGATGGTTCTACGTGGTGACGGGGCAAGCACTGAGTAGTACTACAGTGAGACCATGGGCATAGGCATGTGGTAGCAGGCCATCATGTGTGAACCATGGACTTAGGCATGTGGTAGCAGAACATCATATATGAACCATAGGCTTAGGCACAGGGTAGCAGGACATCATATATGAACCATGGGCTTAGGCACGTGGTAGCAGGATATCACATATGAACCATGGGTTAAGGCACAGGGTAGCTGGACATCACATACTTAGAGCTACACAAAACTGAAAATGATGAAAAAGAAAAACATATAACAATTTGTGATTCTGGGTAAATTTTGAGTGGTAATTTTAGCTCTGAACCCCATCTGAAATGCCATTCCTCAACTAAAATGTTTTATAAACATTTTAATCTACCTTACACAGTATGAGCGTCTGTCCCATATACTGTATATTCCTTGACCCTTTTTCATAGCTTTCTGAAGTAGACATTCATAACTCTGTGAGCTCAAAGAAGACATGCCCATCACAAACTGCAGTCTGGTATCATCTTTCTGTTTCCCATGTAGATTTATTACTGTTGTTATTATTATTAATAAGCAACCCAACTGCTTTTTTACCCCTACACTCCTTGCCTTCCAAGACTCACCCTTCAAAATGACATCATCTGTTCTCAGTGTTCTGCTTAGCTTAACCTCTCAGTCAACTACTGTATATATAGAATTCGACATTACTTTTTATAAGTCTTCCTCTTTCTGACTATTTCAATTTTCTAGCCAAAGCAATCTCCACTTGCCAATCTACCTTCCCCTGAAACCCCTCCTTTCCTGAGGGCTTCTCACCTGGCTGTGTTTTCCCCAACCCTGCCCCCTTCCCCAAGTTGCTTCCCTTCCCCAAGGTGCTTCCCTTCCCCTCCTCCTGAAACCTCCAGAGAGGCCCACATTTCACCTCCTCCTCCTCCTCCTCCCAGCCCCAACAGGAGTTGCAGTTCAGCATCTTTGCTTCCCACCAACATTTTCTGTTGCTATGGAAACTGAGCGGCAGTGTTGGAAGGAGGGGGAGTCTTGGAGTGCAGTCACTGCTGGTCTGGGTGTAGGAGGAGATGGTAGGCAGCTGGGGTAGGGGGAGAAGGAGAGAAGAACCTAGAAAACTCAAGATCAGACACCAACAGATGATGCTGGGGAAAGGGATCTCTCTCTCTCTCTCTCTGTGTGTGTGTGTGTGTGTGTGTTGTGTGTGTGTGTGTGTGTGTGTGTGTGCGTGTGTGTGTGTGTGTGGTGTGTAAGCACGTTCGCCTCTCTTTCCTTCTGTCTCTCTGCCTCTCTGCCTCTCAACTCAAGAGAGATGGAGAGAGCAGCCCAGAGCAGCTGCAACTCTCGGGTGGCTGAACAGAAGGAGGCTGAGTGGGCGGTCCCTGTGGTGATGGAGCTGGGTTCCCAGGCTGCTCATAATCTGTCCTTAATTCGCCACTGAGGAAGTTAACTTTATGTAGCTAAGAAAAAGGAAGGGCTCAAGGGAGCCATCATCACAGAAAATAAATATGTTCCCATTACAAAATGAAGTAACAAGATAATTTACAGTCTCCGAAGATGAGGAGACAGTAAGACATGGCCTGTTTCTAATAAAAAGTTTAAGCTAAAAACTATGGTATTTAAAAAAAGCTTTCCAGCAATAGCAGCTGTGTGAAAAACAAAAAGGTACTAGGAAGGGCAGAGGAATTTGTTTAGCTGAACAAACTAGGAGTCTCAGACTGTCACATAATAGTGAGGAGAAAAACTTGAATGTCTGCTATTGCAGGAAGTGTGCAGCTAGAGGGAGGAGGTAACTGAAAACTAGAACCGAATTCTTACCAGTTGTAACTGTTAACAGTCACAAGAAAAAAGAAAAAGAAAAAAAGAAAAAAGAAAAAAAAAACCCTCAGTAAGAAGTCAAAAAGCTCAACTTCAGGGAACCCATGAAGTCCCACACATTATAACCAATCATTCCAAACACGAGTTTGTCGGCCGTTTATTTTGTGTTAGAGATGTTACTACCCCAGATGGTTGAAAGGACACTATGAAAGCTAGGATGATGAGCAGTGAATGACCATTGGTATTTCATAAATCCTAGGCAGACAGAAGAGACAGACCCATGGACAAACCATCACTAATGACAGAATTAAGCATTATCAGCACAGGTGTACCTCAAATGTAGGATGCTCTGAAGGTCTGGCTGTGCTAGCCGCAGGAATAAAGGACTGTCTCACAGAAGCAGTCTCTAACCAGTCATTTAGGTGTGTGTTTAAAGTGTTCCAACAGACATGAAGACCATGGTAGAACGAACGTTCAGAAGATAGACCTATTACGGCAGGCTCTATGTGTGACGGGAAAGGGAGGGGCACGGGAAGTAAAGTTAGAAAGATAATTTTGGACTAGCACCTCAAGTGCTCTCTTACAAGGTTTGAATAATCCTATATAAAATGCTGGGAGTAGCAGAACAGCATGAGAAGATTTTTCACACTAATATTCTGGCTTTGGGGGATGGGTGGGAGCGGAAGGCTGTGAGCAGGTGGTGCTTTTGGTAATGGAGAACCTTGCCAGCTGTGGGGACGGACAAGAGAAGGAAATCAAAATCGTGGCACAGAGATGGATAAAACATGGTGATATTTGTCTGTGAGAGTAAGACAAAGGGAAGTATCAAGGATGGCTAAGACTTAACAGCCTAAGCAAGTAAAAATTTCATTTTTACAGAAATATGCATGATGCCACCTAATCTGGATTCATATGCTATTTCTTCAAGAGCTATAGAGGGGGGGATCAATTAAATTTTACTCTACCAGCCTCCCTACCAAATGGTTCCTAAATATAAAATGTATCATCTTCCATATTTCATAAAGCAAAATCATATGTCAAGATAAAAGTGCAGCAAGTCACTAGACATTGTTTTTAAAGTTACCAAGCTCATGACAAGTATTAGTGTGCCTTGGTGTCCACTTAAATCCATCATACTGTAGCAAATGGCAGAGAGCATAGAAGTGGACATGGAAATCCCAAAATCAAGGACACAGGCTAACCATGTCCCTCTCAAATTCACCGTGAATAAAATTTCAGAGTCAATAAGGAATCCACCCATTACTTGTGGCTTACTCTCATAAAGATGTGGGAATAAAGGGTAGATGAGCTGTCATCCTGTTATTCTTGAGCACTGGTAATTTTAACAGTTTCACATCATTTTTATTTTTGATGTAATCATCCTTTAAAAATCTCAGTGTAATGCAGGGCATCTTTTCTTTGCTGGGAGATAAACATCCAGGGCAGTGTTAAATATAAGAAAGCGAGTGTCTTCCTTAAGGAACCAGGTGTGCCCACCTCCCTATCCCAGAGTCATCTATATATTTACATTTATATCCCATATGCAAAGTCATTTACAAGTCTTACACTGCTTTGTCAGTCCTGGAAGAATGACAGCAAGGTAGAGGATAGGCAGATGAGAAGTATCTTCGGGCTTCTCCATCCCTGTTTTGGTTCTGAACTTGAGCATAATTCCAACAGTCCATAGCTGGGTTGTTGTCTCTGAACCTCAGGCATGACAGCCTTGACCTACTCTTAAGATCAAGCCAAACCTAATAAAGTATGTGTCTGTGGCCGCTCATCAAATAATTCCTGCACTCACCTGTCCTGCTGTGCGACCCCAGTTCTGTTTAATCGGGAGGCAGGTCCTGCATCCGTTCCCATCCTCAGTCTTCTCCTCCCCTCCACAGTGTGTAACATACACAACCTATTGCTATTTAAAACTTTTTTTTACTTAAAAAAGTCTTTTTCAAACAATGGATTTTGATCACATTTTCCCCCAATTCCTCGTAGATCCTTCCTCTCCACCCACCCAACTTTATAGTCAAAAAACAGACAAAGGCAAACATAAACAAACAAAAAACAAAATAAACAAGACCAGTTGTTTTTTAAATATATATATATATATATATATATATATATATATATATTTTATATATATATATATATGCCCAAGCAAAGCAAAATAAGACAAGATGTTTTCAAAAATACCATTGAGTTGGTTGGGCTTTAGGTCTACTTCAAGGTGTGGTTGCTATAACCAGGGAGACTCCATTGGAGAAAACTCATTTTTCCTTTGCCAGTGGTTATCAATTCCAGATAGCTTCTTGGTTAGGGGTACCTGTGTCTACTTCTCTCTGTCCTAGGATCCCTTCTGGTTTCAACCTGTGCATGTGAGTTCATATAATACCCTACATTGTAGCCAAAGTGTTAAGCAATGGTTTAACCAATGACTTGCTTTGGGCTAGATGACTATGGCCTGACACCTATTGTTAGACTTAGGACCTTCTGACTGCAGGATTGAGGACAGCCTGACCCAGAGCACCTAGGCTGCGTGTGAGGGAACATGCCTCTCCTGCACTCCTGAGTACTTCTTTATCTTGGAGGCATGCTTCCTGCTGAAGTAGCTGCTTTCATGGTGCCCTGCTTTTGCTCTATGCCTCTTGAGCACTGATTTACCTCAAAGCATAGCACCTTCCATCACTATTGAGTTTCTATCTGTTTCTCTGTTCTTGTTCCACCCCAGCAGGAGGGAGGCCCACTTTCCTGGCCCTAAAATGGTCCCATCTGTCTCGTCCTGCTGTAGCAGCTGATCATGCCCAGAAGAAGTGGACATGGAGTGTTCTTCTCTTTAGCTCTCTCCATGCTCCGAGTCAGAGTGGCCCCGTTCCCTGGGATAGTCTATTTTTGATGTTTCAGTAGCTTCTCCTTGAACCTATCAAGACTTGATACTACCAAATTCTGTTTCTCTCGGGTCTCGGAACCTTTCTAGTCTCCTTGGATTCTGCCTCTATGTTTCCCTCCGCGGTGGCAGGATTGGATTACTTCCACCCAACAGAATGGAAAATTTCTCATAAGGCCCGACCATTGGCTGGTATTGAATAGCTGGGAACCAGGTCAGAAAATCAAGTGCTGAGGATTTATTTCAACTGATTTGAGAGGAGTGTACCGATGAGCAAGCCAGTTCCGGTTTACTGACTGGAATTCCTGGAGCCATTTAAACAGGTTCAGATCAGCTGTCAGTATGGCTAAGGTCTCCACCTCAATTTTACACGGGCATAACAGCATCCCAACATGAAGTAATGAGTGCTCAGATGAATGCTTCCTTCTGCACTGCCTGGAAGTCTGACTCAGAGTCTTGAACAACTCATTCGTGGCTCTGTGTCCTAATTTCACCAACCATGAAGGCCAAACAGACACTAAAGATGCTGTGTCTTTCTATGGCCAGACATGTGCTCTTTATAGAATATCAGACTTTGAAGTAGACATTTTTGCAATCATTGCAGTACGTAGATTCTGATTAGTCCCAAGAGACAGGGAAGAATTATGCACACTTGATGGATGAAGAAACTGATACAGAGAAGTGATGTGACTAAGCCCAAGGTCATTCAGCCAGCTCATTGCAGAACTGAGTTTCTATGTAAATGCTGCTCGTTTTCAGTTTTCAACATATGGTTCACTCATAGAATCTTTTGTGGTACATTTAACAATGTCTTTTCAAATAAGGTGTGTTCATCCCTATCTCAGCAAAAGATGATTCTGTCTTACAAAAAGAAATATGAACTGTGAAGGGAAATAGAAGGTTTGGTAAAAAGGTAAAGTCCCCTCAGTCCCCCTAATAAGAGAAGCTCAGAATAGACTAGGAGACCTGCTACACACCCAGCACCCCTAAAAGGCACCCACCACCCCTACAAGGCACCCAGCACTCCTGAAAGGTACACAGTACCCCTGCAAGGCACTCAGCACCCCTGCAAGGGACCCACTGCCGTGTCCACAAGGTTTCTAGAGGTAAAGAAAGCAGGTCAACCATTTCCAAGATTTTGTGGATCTTTGTACAGCCAACTTCCTAGGACATGTATTGATTTGGTGTTACCAGTGTCACAGAGAGAAAGGATTCCATACTAGAAGCAGTCCTTTCTAAGTGATGTCTTGCGCCAAATGGAAACACTATGGTTTTGTAAGTCTACACCAGACCAAGCATCACACACTCTAATTCTAAGGTTTTCCACCCTGGAAACAGAGAGCCACTTGGCTTCTCCTTTCTTAAAAACTGAGAAATGATGACAGCCTGTCTGGATCGTTGTAACCCTCTCAGAATGTGGAAATCCTGGGATCACCAGTGACAGGCTTTAAAAAAGAATTTGGCAAGGGAGAAAAGTCCCTGACAGTGGGATGGTGTGAGATTTCCCCAGAGAGCCCACTTGCCTTTACATCTCAATAAGCATCTCCTACAAGCATCCCCTCCTTTCCACATCCACCATATGCAGCACTCTAATCTCAGTATGCTATTTCCCAGGCAAATTATTCAGCCTATTGAGGTGGGAGTTTGCCTGTGGATTTGCTGAAGGTACTTGGGGAAAGATATATCCTTCAACTAAGAGCTGAAATCCTACCTCAAGAAATGACTTCTTACAGCCCATACCAAGTTCATAGGTTCTAGGCTCTAATCAACCCCAAAGGTTAAGGTTTTTCTTTTAATCATTTAACTCCTAAGTTTCCAGAATGACTCAGGCCTTGATAAATATTTCTGTTTTTTCCCAAAAATGCCAGTTGGACATACTAATGCACTGTCAGCTAGTATCCCCTAAGCCTGTTAACAACACAGGGAGATTGTTAGTCAATGAGAAGGGAATTAGAGCAGTGTGTGGAATAATCTCCTTGTTTTTATAGATAAAGCAATCAAAACAAGAACACTTAAGACTTTCCAAAACAACCAAGGCTTCCCCAGGCTCCTCTTGGAAATAGGTGGGGTGCAATGAATTCTAATAGCTAAAGAGAACTGGGATGGAGGACCCCAGGCTCCCTGAAATGTTATTTTATGTTCTTTCTGTTCTTCCTGGTCTTCTCAAGGACCAAGGGTACGCTGGAAAGATGCTATCAAACTCATGAGATCAACAGCACCTAGCATTCCAGTTCACCCATACTTGAGAGGTTCTTCATGTTTACAACTTGAGTGTTTGTATCATACACCCTTAAACACAACTATGCCTCAGCTGTAATGTAGGGGCATGTGTTCTCATCCCTCTGGTGCTGGGAGCTCCAGACTGGAAAAACTTGAAAAATGCTACATGGCACTGTAGCTTTCTTCTTTCTTGGAAGAGATAACTTAGGAGGAGATGCCTAGACCACCTGTGCTCTCATCTCTCTAACTAACCCTTAGTTGGTCACGGTGTTTCTGTAAGACTCATAAGACTCGGGACTACTGTGCACTGCAACTATACGTTCAGATTGGTTTTCATTGAGTTGTTTCACCTACTTCATGGGAAAATAAGGAAATTAATACCAAGAACTCTGTACCCCCTTCTCCACGTCTTCTTTCTCCTCCTCCACTTCATCTCCATCCTCTTCCTCCTCCTTCTTTGCAAATTTCTTATGTGACATCACAAAAAGTGATTCTTGTGTTAATAAGGCATACCTAGTATTTTATCTTCACCAGCAGAAATATATGACACATTTTTAACTCTCAGAAAGCATTGGATATTTGTAGTACTTTCCTTTTAAAAAGGAAAGGAAATACCTTGGTGCTGTGTGTGTAGCTTAGTGGCAATATTCTTGCTTAACCTGCAGAGTCCTACATTTAATTCTCAGAAACACACACACACACACACACACACACACACACACAGAAAAAGAGAGAGAGGATGGAGGGAGGGAGGAAGGAAGGAAGGAAGGAAGGAAGGAAGGAAGGAAGGAAAGAGAGAAGAAAGAAAAGAAGAAAAGACGGAATGGGTTGGAGAAAAAAGAAGAAAAGACGGAATGGGTTGGAGAAGAGGAAAGTAGATGGAATCTTTTTTTTTTTTGAAAAGCATGTTCTTTTATTGAAAAATGAAGTAAAAACATTTTATGATAAAATTGAAGATTTACATGGAAAATATTTCTGATAAAATAGAAGAGATATATAGAAAAACACGTTAAAATTGACAATTTTCATGAAAAATTAAAGAGTAAAGTGGTAGACATAAAAAACATTGCTAAATTAATTGAAAAAGGAAGTAGAAATATTCTGTGATAGAAATGAAGATTTATGTAGAAAATATTTCTGATAAAATTGTAGAAAAATGTAGAAAAACATGTTAAAATTGAAGATTATCATGGAAAATTTTATATAGATATAATAATGGTAGGCATAAAAGTATTCCTAAGTTGATTGAAAGTGGAATTATAAACATTTTCTGACAAAGTTGAAGATTTACATGGAAAATATTTCTGATAAAAATTGAAGAAATGTATAGAAAAACATGTTAAAATTGAAGGTTATCATGAAAAATTATACAGATAAAATGGTAGCCATAAAAATAATTCTAAGTTGATTGAAAGTGGAATTATAAACATTTTCAGGTAAAACTAAAGATTTACATGGAAAATATTTCTGATAAAATTCAAAAAATATACAGAAAAACAGGTTAAAACTGACTATTACATGGAAAATTAGACAGATAAAATAGTAGACATAAAAAGCCTTTCTAAATTAATTGAAGGTGGGATTAAAAACATTTTGTGATAAAATCAGAGATTTATACAGAAAACATTTCTGATAAAATAGAAGAAATACATAGAAAAGCATGTTAAAATAGAAGATTATCATGAAAAATAATGCAGATAAAATGATAGACATAAAAAAATTACTAAATTAACTGAAAGAGGAATTACAAATATTTTCTGATAAAATTGAAGATTTACATGAAAAATATTTCTGTTAGTCTATGTCTTTTTATTGGGGAATTGAGTCCATTGATGTTAAGAGATATTAAGGAATAGTGATTGTTGCTTCCTGTTATTTTTATGTTTGGATGGTTATCTTCTTTTTGGTTTGTTGGAAGATTACTTTCTTGCTTTTTCTAGGGTGTAGTTTCCCTCCTTGTGTTGGCATTTTCCATCTATTATCCTATGTAGGACTGGACTTTTGGGAAGATATTGTGTAAATTTGGTTTTATCATGGAATATCTTGGTTTCTCCATGTATGGTTATTGAGAGTTTTGCTGGGTATGGTAGTCTGGGCTGGCATTTGTGTTCTCTTAGGGTCTGTATGAGATCTTACCAGGGTCTTCTAGCTTTCCTCATCTCTGGTGAGAAGTCTGGTGTAATTCTGATAGGTCTGCCTTTATAAGTTACTTGCCCATTTTCCCTTACTGCTTTTAATATTCTTTCTTTGTTTAATGCATTTGGTGTTTTGATTATCATGTGCCAGGAGAACTTTCTGGTCTGGCCCAGTCTGTTTGGAGTTCTGTAGACTTCTTGTATGTTCATGGGCATCTCTTTCTTTAGGTTAGGGAAGTTTTCTTCTATAATTTTGTTGAAGATATTTACTGGCCCTTTAAGTTGGAAATCTTCACTTTCTTCTATCCCTATTATCCTTAGGTTTGGTCTTCTCATTGTGTCCTGGATTTCTGTTTTGGGTTACAAGCTTTATACATTTTGCACTTTCTTTGACTGTTGAGTCAGTGTTTTCTATGGTATCTTCAGCACCTGAGATTCTTTCTTCTATCTCTTGTATTCTGTTGTTGATGCTTGAATCTATGACTCCTGATTTCTTTCCAAGGTTTTCTATCTCCAGAGATGTCTCCCTTTGTGATTTCTTATTGTTTCTACTTCCATTTTTAGAACCTGGATGGTTTTGTTTAGTTCCTTCACTTGATTGTTTGTGTTTTCCTAAAATTCTTTAAGGGGTTTTTGTGTTTCCTCTTTAAGGGCTTCTGCCTGTTGACCCATGTTCTCCTGTATTTCTTTAAGGGATTTTTGTGTTTCCTCTTTAAGGGCTTTTACCTGTTGACCCATGTTCTCCTGTATTTCTTTAAGGGATTTATTTAAGTCCTTCTTGAAGCCCTCTATCAACATCATGAGATACAATTGTAAATCAACTCTTGCTTTTCCAGTGTATTGGGGTATCCAGGACTTGCTGTGATGGGAGAACTGAGTTCTGATGTTGCCAAGTAGCCTTGGTTTCTGTTGGTAGGGTTCTTGTGCTTGCCTTTCGCCATCTGGTTATCTCTGGTGCTAGTTGGTCTTGCTGTCTCTGGCTGGAGCTTGTCCTTCCTGTGAACCTGTAAGCCTGTGTCCGTACTCCTAGGAGACCAACTCTCTTCTGGCATGGTCTGTGCACAGAAGGCTGTGGAGCTGCCTGGCTCCCTTGTGCAAATGGCAGTGGGAAGACTTCCATTCCAGCTGCTCCACTGATCCTATGCCCAGTGTGCTCCTAGGTGTTCCCCTCCAGAGAGAAGGTGGAAATCTCTCCTCCATGTTCAGAAGTGAAAGTGCTGCTGGAAGATCATTCTTTTCTGGTGGGCTGTGCACAGAAGGCTGTGGAGTCACCCAGCTCCCCGATGCAAATGGCCTAGATGGAATTTTAATATAAAGAAGAAGGAGGGGGAAGAAGAGGAGGAGGAGGAAGGATGGAAAGCCCTAAGAATCAGTGTGTCATAATAAAATGAGTCCTGGGTGTGTTTCTCTGATATAATCATGATTACATACATTGAATGTAAATGATTTAGGAAGATAAACTGTTGTTAATAGGAACATGTTCTAGTCATTCTTCTGTACCTGGTACTTAGTTATATATGAGGTACATTATAGGTGTTCATTTAACCTTGTTGAATGGATGATTGAAATCTTGTACAAGCCGTGTAATCCTATTGCATGGAATAATCTCTCTCCCCCACTCACCTACTCTCTCTCTCCCTCTCTCCCCCATACCATCTATTTCTCCACTGATTATCCCCATCAATTACACTTATTGCAATAACTTCTAACTTGAATTTTCAAACTTTATTTACCCTCTATTGCCTTCAAGTTAGCACCCCACCCTCAACTCTTTGTTATAACAAAACCTCTGCAAAGCTCTAGCAGGAATCCTCTTTTCTTTCTTTAACAGACAACATTTTCTCCCTATCTCTCTGCCAAGAATGGTCTAAACACAGTCAACATGGCATCCTCATGGACAAATCCAATTGTCATCTCTCAGCCCTCATTTTATTTGACTTGAATGATGGGTGCCTTCCCCTTGAATCTGTTCTCTTCCAGTGTTGTGATTTCTCTTGTTTTTCTACATTTCTGGTTATCCTTCAATCTCCATTATTAGAGGTTCCTCCTTCAAGAACATTGAATATCCCTCCATCATTTGGTTGCACTAAGGTTTATTGTGGTGGTTTGAATAATCATATCCCACATAGACTCATGTGCTTGAATGCTTAGCACATAGGGAGTGGCACTACTACGAGGTGTGGCCTCATTAGAGTAGGTGTGGCCTTGTTGGGGGAAGTGTGGCACTATTGGGGTGAACTTTTAGGTCTCATATATGCTTAAGCTATACCCAGTGTGGTACACAGTCTCCTTCTGCGACCTGTGGATCAAGATGTAAAACTCTCAGCTCCAGCACCATGTCTGTGGGCATGCTGCTATGCTTCTCGCCATGGTGATAATGGACTGAACTTCTGAAACTATAAGCCAGCCCCAATGAAATGTTTTCCTTTCTAAGAGTTGCCTTGGTCATGGAGTCTCCTCACAGCAATAGAAACCCTAACTAAGACACTTCTTGGTCTTCCTTTATATTCGCATTCCTAGGTGATCTCATTTAGTCATGTCTCTATGTTCCGTATATACCCTAATGACTTTCACAATTACATCCTTAGTTCAGACCTCCCCATGAGCTCTGGAGTTTGTGTCATAGAAATCTCAACATTATCATATCTAGAACTTCATCCTAAGTTCTACATTACACATACATACACAAACATACACACATACACACACACACACACACACACACACACATACCACAATTATATATGCTTTTATTTCTCAAGCTGGTATGATGCTCTCTTCATTTCTCTAGACCTCAAAAGAAAAACCTCAATCATCTTTGAAATCCTTCTTTAATATTCCACAGGCATCCCATCAGCAGACTCTACTGATTTTCTAAAAATATCCAGATGTTGATGACTTCTCCATACTTGCCCCCCTGTACTGAGTGATCATCCATGAATTACTAAAATGGCCTCCTGACTGGTTCCCCCTCCTCCTTGACCCTAAAGCTTCCTAAAGGCAAAGTGAGTTTTTTGAATTGTAGGAGGACTCATATTACTCTTCCGTTCAGAACCCTACATTAACTTTCCCATTCCACTAAGAATAAAATCTAAAATCTTCTCAAGGGCACCAGAGATCCTGCACAAACAGGCTTTGTCTTCCTAAGTTCATCACATGGCATTCTTGCGTTGACCGTACCACTCCAGTCATTGCATCCTTTGTGTCTAGACCCAGTGGGAACCCTCCCTCCCAACATACCTACAGCACTGGTTGAAATACTATTTCACAGAATGAAGCTTTGTTCAGATGTCTCCACATCAAGAAATTTCTCACATCTTAACCCTCCTATACACCTGCCTGGGAATTTATTTGTTGCTTATTTAGTGGCTAACACCCCCACCCCAACTACCTCTCACACCAAGTTGAAGGCACCGCTAACATTTTTTTGATTTTGATGTTATTTTTGGTTCACTTGGTATTTAGGGTTTGGGAGATCTGGAGTTTTATTATGTTTCAATTCAACTTAAGTTTGGGGTTTTGGGGTTTTATAACTTTATCCCTCACAGATAGAACAGTACCTGGATAGCTGTTAATATGCAGTGATTATTTTTGAACAAATGAACAAGCTATCTTGGAAGGGGATCCATGGAGAGAATTTTGTTGCTAATATGTGCTTTTGAATCTTCTGCCGTGGCCCTCTTAGTACCATGCTTTAAACAATTGAGCTAGAAGGCTCAGACAAGATAATAATAATTCTCAGTGAAGGATCTGAGACTAGAGAGTGCCAAGGCTGCTGAGAGGGATGCTGGTTGTTATGGTAACTCTTCAAGTCAGGCAAGTTGGCAGGCAGCATGCACTTAGGAAAACATGTTTATAGAGCCTCCTAAACATTTTTCTAAATGGATTATACATACATTTTGTGTGTTGCTTTCTATTAGGGGCTATCTACCATGCATGCACAGAAAGCTGAGGTACCTCAAACCATTCCCTAGAAAGGATTGTGCTAATTCTTCTACTTACATACATACATACATACATACATACATACATACATACATACCTGCATTATTCAACTGAAAAGGGAACAGGAATTAAGGCACAACTTGCTGATTAAAAATTTCAGAAGATTTCTTGTTAAAAAAAAAAACAAGAAAACTGTTCCAGATAGGGTTGAGGCAAACTAAGCAAAATGAATAAGCTCAAAGAAACTACGTGGATGTTTCTTAGGGGATGTTCTCCCATCGCCCCTGGATTATTTCCTTCTCTGCAGTCTTCTTTTAAACATACTATCAATAAATACTTGGTGGAGATCTCACATATGAAATGGACATGCAGGTATAAAATTCCTGTTCATCTACAGCTCAGAATTACCACATATTAGTTTACTTGCTAGTCATAAAATCCCCAGGTTTGTCTCAGGCTTATGAAGACTAGAATAGTTTTCCTCAGTGTCGCAGAGTAGTAGAAATGATACCCAGCCCTCATCCACCTGACTCTAAAGAACAGAGTTTTGCTTTCTCACATAATTTTTTAAAGTACTATTTGAGAAATCACCCTGGTTAGCTGTGGAACCTGAAGAGCCTTGACCCAATGGTTACGGAAATCTTGCTATTCCAGTGTCAAGAAGACCAAGGTCAAAGCCTTCATTCCCACTGTGTCAGTTCAGCAGTGCCTTTCAGGATGCAAACCACCATACTGTAAAATGTCACCCTTGGGCTTTGTTGCTCATTGTTTGAATTCACCGCAATTTTTCTTTTAAGCTTCTCCATCGAGGGAACATCAGGACAACTCTCTTCATTTACTCCCATGACCCCTAGCAACCCGCTCAGTGAGCGGCCATCATTCATCCCGTAGGATGGTTATTCCTAACTCGAGACTGCCAAAATCAGTGACATCACGTGGTACTGAGCCTACTTCCTCCAGGTTCTCAGTAAATAAACTGGGTCATGCCGGACACCAGTGTTTTTCTCACAACATGACAATTTCCTCTTTTACCGCCATAGAAACAGAAAGGAAAGATCCTTATAGAAACAAGCTCTCCACGGGAGGACCTTGACACATATAGACACATAATGTTAAAACACTCTAGGCCCCTCATGCCCCTATTCTGGATCAGCATATTAACCTCCCAACCAGACTCTTCCAAACACAGTCCCTCAGTTCTTAATATTCATCCTCTACGTGCCCCTGGAATCATCTTATGAGGCAGAAATATAATCCCATCAGCCCCCTAACCCAAACCTCTAACTATTATTCAGTATGTAGTATTTTTTAAAGTCTAAACTCTGGAGTTGATTGTAAGGCCATCTGCGGTGGAGAGATCTTAACCAGCTTGTGTGTTGCTCCTACAAAACCTCTTGAAATCCCATTGTTACTGTGGTTCCTTCAACATGCCCCCATCGGTGCTTCATCCATCTTCCTCACCCTCTTTCTCTCCCCCAGGTCACAAGCCAGTGGAGCTGAATTCTTCCCTTTCATAGTCACCCATGTCACCCTCACTGAGTCTGTGACTCCACCCTTGACCTCTTTCCTACAGACCAGGCCCATTGTTCCAAGTGGAGAAGCCACAGACACCTTAACCCAGCACCCTCCACAGATCTGCTGTCCTGGGTCAGAAGAGCATTGCTAGGTTTTCATTGCTAAGCCAGAAATCTGAATGGCAAGCTGTGTCTTCCCCACACTCCTGATGGAATCTTCACACCCTGCTTTTGATTGTCTGTGACTTGATAAAATTCTTTTACTCTCAGCAAGAATTTAAGTGAGACTGGGGAATGTGTCACATTTGTCACTGAATTTCTAGATTTAAAATCAATTCCTTTGCATGTAACAAATCATTGTTTTTCTGACCAAAGAGAAGTATATTACTTAGCTATTGATAATAGTCACTGATTTAAAAAGTAGTAGACTCAAACTATACAGATGAATGAGATTATGTAAGAATCTGTGGTCCTATGTTTAAGGAAATCAGAGAGGAGAACAAGGCCTTCAAGGCTGACTTTGACTTCCTGAGTCCCAATTCCAACTTGTAAGCAGATAGGGCTAACAAAGGCAGCGATTTTGCTTAAGTTTCAGCATATGATGCCTAACCTTGAAAGATACTTTGGTAGGTTTAGCTTTACCAGCAGCAACTGAACAAAGGAACAAGGATATGAAAGGCTTGAGAGTGATAAATGGAAGCCCGACAGAGTGATAGATAGATAGTATCAGTGTTTGGATGTTTAACTACATTTCCTATGACAACTGTAACAAATTAGTACACACTAGTTCACGAAAGAAAGAAAGAAAGAAAGAAAGAGAGAGAGAGAGAGAGAGAGAGAGAGAGAGAGAGAGAAAGAAAGAAAGAAAGAAAGAAAGAAAGAAAGAAAGAAAGAAAGAAAGGAGGGAGGGTGGGAAGGAGGGAGGGAGGGAAGGAGGGAGGAGGGGAGGGAAAGAGGAAGGAAGGAAGGAAGGAAGGAAGGAAGAAAGAAAGAAAGAAAGAAAGAAAGAAAGAAAGAAAGAAAGAAAGAAAGAAAGAAAGAAAGAAAGAAAGAAAGGAAAAACACAAAGAAGCAGATTAGTGGTAGAGTGTGTGCCTCCCAAGCATGGGACTCTGAATTTGATCCCTAGTACAAACACACCACACCCCTTATTCTCTCAAGGTTCTGGAGACTGGAAGTCTGAAGTCACCATTGGTGGGCCAATTTTAACAGTGTTGGCAGCATATCATCCCCTAAGAATACTTTAAGGAAAATATGGTCCCGCCCTCCACTAGCATCTGATAGCTGATGGGCGAACCTTGACTTGGAACCATTTCACTCTACTCTCTTCCTCTGCAGTCACACTGTCTCCTCCACTGTCTGTCAAATCTCCCTTTGCCTCTGTTTTATCAGATACAAGCGTCTATATTTA
>BTHU01000007.1:13316337-13371337 GCA_036184795.1 Tokudaia tokunoshimensis
CTGCATGCCAGATGCTGAAGACATCAGGTGATTGTAAGACATCGTCTTTGTCCTGTTCGTCTTCCAAAGAGCACAGTCACACAGCCAGAGAACTTCCCTACAGACTCCTGAAGACAATGATAGATGTTGACTTGTACAGAATGCTCATGGGATGAAGAGGAAGGATGTCTTCATTGGAATGCAGGCCAGTCAATTGCTACCTGGGAAGAAAGGTTGTCTGAGACAAGTCCGGGAGGAAGCCTACAGAGTCATCAGAACACTGAAGCAATGGCCAACTCAATTGTTCTTATCAATCTTTCTCCTCTTGAAATATTCAAACTGTGAAAAATTACCCAGAAATTATAGCCATAACTCATAACTCAATCAGATAAAATATAGCATTCTCATTGATGACAAAGGTCATATTTCAGAAAGAACATTTCATACTCTAGAATTCCTCAGAGATGCTTTTTGTTTTGTTTAAACCTGGGGATGGAGATGCTTCCTGATTCCCATCAATGTATAAAAACAAAGTGAATCCCCAGCCCTTGTTGGTTAAGCTCAACCCTGAGGCACAAAAGAAATGAGCATTAAAAGGGTAAATGAATAACTGACCTAAAATGATGATAAATATTTTAGAACCCTTCGTAATATAATTCTCCAATCATAGCTTCCACGTATGTCTCCCCAGCAGAAAATGTCAGTTTTCATCCAAGAAACTCTTGGCATGGTTTCTTGGCTCTTTCTTTGATATCAGGCAGGATGCAGTTCTATGATGGAATTTGTTCCCGACTTGCACAGGCTTATCTGATTTTATAGTGACAGTTGTGTACCTTCTTAACAATCTGATTCTCTTTCTTCTGGCCAACAGCAGCAACCAGTAAGAGATACCTGACTACATACTCTTCCTACAGCAAGAGTTCAAAACTACTGCAGAACCCACACTCTTACTTCCGGTCTCTCATCGATCTGATGACACATAGCCAGTCAGGCTTGGAGCCTATTATCAAAGAACTCTAAAAGCTAAGCAAAGAGACCCACCAGACACAGAGAAAAGATGCAGGGACCTATCCTGGTCCAAGGCTGGCCCTTTCTCAAGTTTATAACTAGGTCATAAATCCTGCACTTGATCCCAAGAGCTAACTCAGACCAATGAGGTGGCTGAGTTTGGACCCACATCAAAGTCTTTGGGTTTTGCTTCTCTGCTCCCAAAGCAGGGAGGATAGTTTTGCATAGAAGTGACGTGAGGGATAATTGGCATAACAGAGTATTGAAGCATCTCCCCACTGGGAGAAGCTATAAAAGAATCAAGTATCTGGTCACATACACAGCCCCATGAAACTGTGTGTGTGTGTGTGTGTGTGTGTGTGTGTGTGTGTGTGTGTGTGTGTGTGTGTGTCTGTGTGTGTCTGTGTCTGTGTGTGTCTGTGTCTGAGTGTGTGTGTTAAGAACCGAAGACAACTACCCAGATGTAAATACCAGCTGTGGAACTTCCCACCTAGATGACCTCATCAAGCCAACTTACCTCTCTGTTTCATTTCTTCCTTACTGAACTGAGGATGAATAGATAGGTAAATGAATGATAAACAGAAATGACATCAATTATACTTATTCTGAATCTTAAAATCAGCCCCATGAGGTGGGCAACATTATCTCTAATAGGAGAGGAAACTGTGGATAGGAAACTTGTTCTTCATTCTTAGAGATGAAGAATCCACTGTCTAGAGGAGAGAGTCTCCTGAGCGTGTGGCTAGGAGACTAGATCGGATCATGTCTGTCTTGTTAATGTCTGTTTTCTAAGCTGTGTACTGCTCTACCAGCCTCAGCTGCATCGGGTCAGGTCCTGGCACCATGAAAGCCGATCGGCTCATTCACTCTATGTTAATTGCACTGCTGATATATGCAGCCAGCAAGGCAGCCCTTAGCTAGCAAAGCTTGCAATAAGAATTACTTTACTAGATGAGACCAATTAGCTTCCTTTGTCACTTCATAGAAATGGGTGTCCTGAGAAAATTAGAAAGAGCCCAAGCAAGTTCCGATGGTTGTATAAGAGTACATAAAGGTCTAGAGGAGCTTAGGAAAGTCACACAGTCCAGTGAGCGTCCCCTGGCTTGCAAGGAAGCAACCCTGAGGGGCAGGGATCCAAATGGGAAGAAAGGCAGCTGAAGACAGATCCCACTCATGACTTAAAATCAACTTCTTTGCATGATGGGCACTTCCAGCTTGTTAAAGAAGTGGGACTTCCCTTCCTCTTTGTCCCTATGTTCACGCCATGCCCCAGGGTTCTTGCCTCTCCCCTTTGTGCTTCTGGGACCCCTAGAGAAGAACCTGAATTCCTACAATATCTATCACACTGAAAGCTTATCTTTTTTTCTTTTTCACTTTCCCTGTTGAACATCTTGACAATTTTTTCCTTGCCCTCTTCATGTTCTGAACACCGGTTTCCCTTGAATCAACCATTCGTCCAATCGCTTGCCTTCTTCTTGATTCTCTTTCTAGATTAAATTCTCAGCCTTAAAAGCAAAAAAAGAACAGATAAACCAAAACAGAAAGTACATGATTTTTCTACTTATAAACTATCTTACTGCCACAAATCTATTTTCATGTGCCTAATATTAATCCCATTGCAGACCATGATTCTCAACATTGCTCTGCCTTTTTCCATGGGAACCTCCTTATGTTTCTCAGAGCCTCGAACCCAAGGACGGTTTTTGTTGTTGTTGTTTTTGTCTGTTTTGTTTTTTAGATTGGTTCATGCTTTCATGCCTCTGTGGATTAATTCTTCAAGTATTGGCTGGCCACCTATCATCCATTACTTACTATGCTAGCCACTGGTGATACTTCATGGACTAAGACCATTTCCATCCTTCAGGTATACAACAAAGTTGGAAAGGTAGCAGAGTTCCCACCCAGTGGCTGGTGTAAGCTGATCATTGTGGAGCACAGAATGCATTTTCCTTCAGATTGTCTAAATCTCACAATCTTAACCCTTTACAATAATCTACCATGTTGCTTCAGTAGGAAAATGCTCATCGGAGTAGAAGACAAGGGGACAGCATAGATGCTGTTCTTGAAGTGATTAGCTAGCTGTTCTACCACAATAAGAGCATGTAGATATACATATAAGCCTCATCTTAGTAATGAACTTGCCTGGCCTAGAGACCTGACATTCTGCTCAGGCCTGTCCCGGTCTTTTGGCCAAATTCCCTGTTTGTAAGAGTTCAGTTCTTTATTTCTGACCTACAAAGCAAGGAACCAAGTTACAAGAACATTCCAGTCTGCAGCCAAATTCTGCCAGGCTCAGTTTCAACATCAGGCTAATCCGTTCGTTACTACCTTCCATTGGACTCTCTGAGAATCATGTTTAACTCAGCAAAAGGCATTTTTGTTGTAGTTATTCCACAATTCTGTCTCATATTACAAAAAGGAATGTAAGGCATTCTTTCCGTAGAAATAAATATTTCTGAAGATGGTCCTTGTGAAATTAAAAGATGTCCAAGTATATCTAGCCAACAATTTGTACCTCCCTTACCAGTCTGAGGCAATGTGGTGGAGGTTTTTGGGTGATCATCTGGTATTCCAACTGGCTTCTATGAGCAGGGATATGTCGGACTTCCAATTGCCTCACTTTCACAAGGCCACCATTACCCAGGGTGTAGCTCCTAACATTCAAAAATAAGAAATGGCTTTTGGAAGTTGGAGGCAGGAATAGTGAGAGGTAACTGCCCTGTACATGTTAATTAAATGTATATGTCAATTTGTTAGCTCTATTATTTATATTAATGTGAATTTATATTGATGGTGCATGTGTTTTCATTGTCTGGGTTTATTGTGCTTGCTTCAACTGCAGCATTCCTCCTTATGATGTTGTCATACAGATGGAGAAGCATCACAGTAAAGAGATAACTTGCTTTTCGCTCTAACAATTTCTCGGAAGAGAATCAGAGCCAGTTTAGTTAATCTATTCAGCCTTCATTACCTGGTGCAATAAAAAAAACAAAAGCTAAATGGAATAATGCTCTACAAAATATAAATTATGATCCTGTTTCTATTAATTTAGAGTTGAATATTTCTAAATTAATTGATGTGATTAAAATCATATTGATTAATTGATATGATGTAAAATGAATTGACTTGATAGAAAAATCAGAGGAAACCTTGGGAAGCTGGTAACAATTTCACAGGTACTTCTTACCCAACTTTGCCTCCCGGGAGAGGATATTTATTTGGCTTATCCTTCCAGCTCATATTCTATCGTTCGTAGAAATAGGGGCAGGAGCTCAAACAGGAACTGAAGCAGAAACCATGAAGGAGTGGTGTGATCTGTTTCACTCTTAGCTAGCTTATATTTTTTCATTAATTAATTAATTTACTTTACATCCCAATCACAATATCCCCTCCCTCCTCTCCTCCCAGTCCCTCCATCTTGCCTCTCTTCTCTCCATCCCCTCTTCCTTTCTCCTCAGAGAAGGGGAGGCCTCCAGTGAATATCAACCCACCTTGGCAAATCAAGTTAGAGTAAGACTATGCACATCTTCTATTGAAGCTAGACAAGGCAGCCCAGCTAAAGGAAAGGGATCCAAAGACAGGAAACAGAGTCAGAGACAGTCTCTGCTCCTGCTATTAGAGGTCTCACATGAAGACCCAAATGCACATCTGTTACATATGTGTAGGTGTCTTAGGTTCATCCCATGCCTGCTCTCTGGTTGGTGGTTCAGTGTCTGTGAGCCCCTATGGGTCCAGGTTAGTTGATTTTGTAGGGTTTTTTTATGGTGTCCTTGACCTCTCTAGCTCCTTAAATCCTTCCTCCCCTTCTTCCACAACATTCCCTGAGTGCTGCCTGGTGTTTGGCTGTGGGTCTCTGTATCTGTTTCCATCAGCAGTTGAGTAAAAACTCTTAGATGACAGTTATGCTAGGCTCCTATCTGCAAGCATAACGGAGTATTAGTAATAGTGTCAGGGGTGGGCTCGCTCTCACAGCATGGGTCGCAAGTTGGCTCACTCATTGGTTGGCCATTCCCACAATTTCTGCTCCCTCTTTATCCCTGAACATCTTGTAGGCAGGAAAAATTGTGGGTGGAAGGTTTTGTGGCTGGGTTGGTATCTCCATCCCTCCATTGGAAGCCTTGACTGGTTACAGAAGGTGGCTGTTTTAGTTTCCATATCCCCCATTGCTAGGAGTCTTAGCTTTACCCTCATACCCTCATAGGTTCCTGGGAGTTTTCACTGTCCTAGGCTTCTAGCTTGACCCAGAGAGACCCCCTACCGATTCCAGTTCGGATGTTCTCATTCGTTCTCTCTCTCTCTCTCTCTCTCTCTCTCTCTCTCTCTCTCTCTCTCTCTCTCTCTCTCTCTCTCTCTCTTTCTCTCTTTTCATCCTTTCCATACTTGATTCCCTCCCAACATTCCCATCAGCACCCCTCCCCTCCCTAGTCCCTTCCCTCCATCCACCCCTGATGTCTGTTTTATTTCCCCTTTTCAGTGAAAATCAAGCACCCTCCTTGCGCCTTCTTTTTACTCAACTTCTTTGGGACTGTGGATTGTAGCATGGTTATCCTGTTCTTTGTGGCTACCGTCCACTTACAAATGAGTACAAACCATGTTTGTGTTTCTGGGTCTGGGTTACCTCACTCAGGATGATCTTTTGTAGTTCCATCCATTTGGCTGCAAATTTCATGATGGCATTGTTTTTAATAGCTGGATAATATTCTATTGTGTAAATGTACCACATTTTTTTATCCATTCTTTGGTTGAGGGGCATCTGGTTTATTTCTAATTTCTGGCTATGACGAACAAAGTTGCTATGAGCATAGCTGAGCATGTGTCCTTGTGGTATAGTGGGGCATCTTTTGTCATTATACAACTTTAATGTACATATTATATAATTATCTGGACTCAGAACTTTTAAAATATTTTCTGTTAAGAAGAAATACAAAATATGATTTAGAAATATCCATTGCTTTAAGCCACATCAATGTAGAAAGAAAAGAACCCCCGACCCTAGATTTTACCAATGAGTTTGTAGCCTCTTGGTCTCTTCCAATGTTGTTTTTTATTGCATAATGGCATCTATGAACCCTTCAAATCCAGGGTTTATTTTGGATATTTCTGAATTTTTCTTCTATTTATACCAGGATCAGGGCTGATGAGGAAGACATTGGAGACTTGGGCTATAGAGTCACTGTGTGTGTGTGTGTGTGTGTGTGTGTGTGTGTGTGTGTGTGTGTCTGTGTGTGTCTGTGTGTGTGTGTCTGTGTGTCTGTGCGTGCGCACGTGCACGCGTGTGCACACATAAATGATGTTTATCTATGACTTCAACTGCCAGGAATGAATTGATTTCCTTTCTAGTGCCCCATGGGGAGAATCACTTCCAGATGGCCACAGTGAACATTTTCAGAGAAGCGACAATCTGAGGCCTTACTGAGAGCTCTGGCAAAGGATTTGCCTGGGAGAAATCCTGAAACACCCTACACCCTATCTTGGGAATACACATCTGTCTCTACAAAGACTCAAGTTCCAAGAAGTTACTCAGTTACTCGTTGTCTTGTACAATTAAAATGAGTATCTCAGAACAAGAGAATTGGCATTGCATGTGCCTTTGAATAGTCTAATGCTATCCTTTCATGTAAGACTCTCTAAAATGGGACCTGACTTTCTTAGTTTAGTGTGTGTGTGCTTGTGTGTGTGTGTATGTGTTTGTGTGTATGCTTGTGTGTGTCTGTGTGTCTGTGTGTGTATATATATATGTGTGTCTGTGTGTGGTATACATGCACATGTGTATGAACTTTGCTATCATGTTTGCTTTCTGATTCTGAAATCCTTACTGTCCATACCCCTCAAGGACTTACAAGTCGAAATGGCGTACATGAGAAAATAAACACACAAACAGGTATTTCCAGTGCTCAGAGAAGACAGAATGGGAAAAATTTTGAACGGTCCTCATATTTTTAATCTATCATTTTAATTGCATGAAATTTTTCAAATAGATATAGAGACAGAGATAGATATATAGATATATAATTTTATGTTCAAAAGGCAAAGAGTGCAATACCTTCCTAGATGGTCATCGGTTACTTTTATCCACAGAGTGTATCCAGGGCTTTCTATCCAGATATTTGAAGATTCAGATCTCAAAATGTTAAGGTTTGCAAACACAAACCCCACAAACACACATTAACCTGAGAAAGTCGGGTCCTATTTTAAAAAGTCTTACATGAAGGGATAGCGTTAGACTATCCATGGGCACAGACAATTCTCTCTTAGCCAATATTCATGGAACGCTCACTGTACAACAGACACCACACCCAAATTGGAGACAAAACCGTAAACCAACTACTGCTATGGAGCTTAAAAATTAAGTAATTTTTGGCTTAGGGAGCAAAACACCTCACTCAGTGCAGGGGCAGCAAGTAAGAATTCTTAGGAGTGGCGTAAAGACACTGGCCAGGTCCAAACTAGGTAAGGACAGTGAGCAAGGAGAGAGAGGGCCAGGGCGCACTTAGGGAGGACGCACTACTTCTACCCTATCATCCCCCCAAGGAGTAAAGAGTAAGGAATAAGACGAAATATGGTTTTTCAGGGTACCTCAGGTGATGGCCTTCAATTCAACTGAATAAGTATCTCCCTGACAGCTACTGTTTTATGACCCTCTACCACATACTATGCAGAGCATAGAACCTGAATCGGAACATGGATCTTTCTCTAAAAGCTGTATGAACTGAGAGGGCGTGCACAACTTATAGTCCGAGACAACACAAGAATATTGGCTTCTCTGGAGCAGAATGCAAACTCCCCCATACTCAATGCGGTGAGGAAGGAAAGCCATCAGTATTGCTTGAGAGCAGACACACAGATCAGTGTTTACAGAGCGGGCAATACATTATAATCGCTGTGTTCTTTGCCACTTAGTGACTTACAGAAAGTTAGAGCAGCAAGCCTTTCTGCACATGTAACTTTACCACTCCCCACCTGCAACAAGTTCACAGACGCAAACTCATCACCTACCGATCTACTGTGTAGCCAGCTTCCCCTCATTTGACATTTGTCGCCTCCCCTATAATACTGCAAAAGCTTCTTAACAGATCTATCTACCACCAATCTCATTTCTTTACAAGTTCATCCCCAATTCCACCGCCAAGCTTATCTTTTAAAGACGTGCATCTGCTAATCTCCTCTGCCTTGAAAGTTTAAGGATAGTCAGACTTCCTCCATAGAATTTCATCACCATGCCATTCGGTCCCTCTTGGGTTCTGCTTTCCAGACTGCTTTCGGTTTCACCGTCTCACTCTTCTCTGTCTTCTATACATGACATCTATGCATATATATTTGCCTGTCTGCACCTTTGATCATGCTGAACCTTCTGCTTGGTAAACACCAACTCATGTTAGAAGACCACTCTCAGATATTAGAACTTCTATTCTGGTGGGACATGCATATGTATGACAATACTCCCGCTGAGTTTCACACCTTCAGAAGACAAAGGTCATGTTTCATTTGCTTATGATTTATACTTTGAATTGCTAGCAAGTATGTACATAACAAGTATTGAGTTAAAATAGTTTACTGAATAATATAAATGTAGCCAAGCATTCCTTTCTATGCATCTCAATACTTGCCCTCCCTGACTGTAGAACCAACCCATTCGTCATTAGTAGCAGGTTCTTAGTACAGTGCATTGCCATTAATAGACACACGCATCCAACATGCAGTGGCTCTTAAGAGCCTTAATACCTTGTAAGGAGATGATACAGGTCACAGTAAAGAGAAAGGAAGAGATAAGAAAGGAAACCATGTGGCTTGACTGGTTGGTTGATTAAATCCCTTCCTTATTCTGAAAAATATTTAAAACAATTTAAAAGATAACATACAAGACACCAAATAATTTTAAAGCATATATATACGTATATATACATATATATATGTGTGTGTATATATATGTGTGTATATATGTATATATACACATATACATGTATGTGTTTATATATATATATATATATATATATATATATAGAGAGAGAGAGAGAGAGAGAGAGAGAGAGAGAGAGACCAGGGATGTCACTGGAGCCGAACTGTGAAAGGTCAGTAGAACTTTAGCTACATCATGAAGCAAAAGTTGAGACTCAGACAAGGGCAAAAGAAACTGACACAGGCAAGGAAGCTCTTGGAGGAGTTCACGGCAGGTAACCTCTTATGACTCAAAATAGCAAGCGAGGAACCTTATGAGATTGAAGGCTATAAAGATAAGATTAGAGACTTGGGGAATTGTTACCGGGGAATTTTTATGAGGAACTCTGGAGGAAAAGAAGTGTCATGAAAAATGCATTCCTTCGGTAGTCGGATGATGGGAATCTACAGAGTATGCTCCCAGCTACATTCTCAGGGATGGAGATGGAAGCGCTGGCCATGCTTGAGGGATTAATACACAGATAGCAGAAGTAGCAGTGGATATGTATTCTGGAGCACAGCGGCAGACTCCACACTCATCTGCCTTCCTCAGGCCCCTCTGCCCCAAGATGGACCTTTTACCTCTACAGTTTGCCTTTACCTCTGCTGAATCTGCAACTGTCCTTCTCTCCTGGTTTCCTGACTGTCTGTAACCTGGGTAAAATGTCTCCTTAAGAGCAAACAATGAGAGGGAAGGGGTGGAGGAGGAGGAAGAAGGGGGAGGGGCTCAGAGACTGAGAGACAGCAAAGGAAGGAGAGAGACTGATCCATCTCTAGACATCTCTACATTTCTCCATTCTCCTCTCTGATGGTCCACTACCTCCATTCTTCTACTTCATGGCCATTTTTTTTAATTTCAATTAGTATTTAATATAAAAATATCTAGGAATAAAACATACACTTTACACAACATACAAACTATAACATGAGATTAGTTAATAAGACACAAAGATAGTACAAGGACAAGATGAACTGTAAAATTTGAGAATAATTCTTACGGAAAATATAATTCAAACATTTAAGATACTAGAAATGATACTGTTGTTAATGTGTGAATAATATTATACATGGTCATTTCTGATCTGGCTTTTTCCTCCCAATTTTCCTGGGAAGAACTGTGTTCTGTAAAACAGAGCTTCACCAGCCAATCTGTATTACCAAAATCAAAGGACCTCTTCTGCTTTTTAAATGTAACTTTCTACCTGTGACAGTTTCTTGTCTGTATACAATATTTTGTGATTCGCCTATCTCATTCCTCCCTACCCCTGCTTACCCCTGCTTTTCAACTGGTCCTGATTTTGCTTTCCTGTCTCTTTTTGATGTGTGTGTACAAGTTTTATGCAGCGGCTGGGTGTCTGTTGTAAGGGCCAGGTGATAGCCAGAAGACAATATTTCATTTCCCCCCTCCTCTAACTTTTGCTGGCTTCCTACCCCCACCCCCATTCTGTGACATTCTCCAAGCCACAGAGTGAGGGGTTGGTAGAGATGTCTCAGCTGGAGCCCAGCACTCAGGGTTCCCCTGTCCCCCACACATCTATTCTGCTCTGACCACTGCCAGCTGCCAAGAGAGGTTCCTCTAAGTCTCAGGGCTGCAGGGGTGACATCAGCTGCTTAACTACATCTCCATTTATCAAAGCATCATCGTAGAGTCCCTGGGAGGGCCTGTCAACTCTCTAGCCAGAGGCTTTTGACCACGCTTGCAGAGGGCTTTTCTGCCATATTTACCACCTGGCTCATGTCCCTTCTTCATGAAAACCATTTAGTCTTGGCTCCTGAGATAGCATACTCTCTCCCATGGCTCATTTTCTGCTTTTCCTTCCCTCTGTCATGGAATCCCCCAGGTTGTCTTCTCCATAAGCCCTTCATTCATTCTATTTCAATCATAGCCACCAACCACCTAGATACTGGTCACCCTCAAATCTACAGCTCCAACTTGAACCTCTCCTTAAACTTTAGCATCCTCCAGCTTCCTGCTGGAATCCCCCACTGGCCCATAGTCACTCCCCAAGGAAAGCGTGATATTCTCCCTTCACATCTCCAAAAGCCCTGCCACCTTCTGCAGTCTGCATCTCACCTGCCCCCTTAACGGTCTCAGCCATCCTTGACTCCTGCCTTCCACTCAAGCTAACCTTGCGCAGTAATCGAATCTAGCCCGTTGGAACTGTTCCTGTTATTTTTATGTCACTGTTCTGGCTGCAGCTATCTAGACATCATTGTCTCCTGTATCATTTCTACAAGGGTTCTCTAAATGGCCCTCGATATCCAGTTTTATCCCTTCAAATTGCATTTTGAAGAACCACCAGGGTATACTCTCTAGACTGTGAATCCAGTTATCTCTTCCCTGCAGAAACAGAAACGGCAGGGTGACTGCCAGAGCTACAGGGTACCTCTTATGTCCTAATGTTTAAAAAAAAAAAACCTTACTGACTCTCTCTTCCCTTCCCCCTCCCTCTCGCTCCCCCTCCCCCTTTCCCTATCTCTCCCATCCCCCTCCTTCCCCATCCCCCTACCTCTAACTCTCCCTCCCTCCCCATCCCCCTCCCTCCCCCTTCCCCTCACTCTCCCTCTCCCTCCCTCTCCCAACCTTCTCTCTCCCCTATTCCCTCACTCCCCCTCCTCCCTCCTTCCCTCTCTCTCTGGTTTGATTAAGATTGTGGATTTTTAACTCTCAGGACACTATTTCTTTTCTCAATGCCCTTTTGTCCAAACTATAATTGATTCTCACGATGTTCTCTCCATTCTCTGAATTCTGATTAATTTGTACATTTCACTTAGTGAGTATTATAGTCACCCTGCCCAAAATGCCTTTCTTAATCTAGGCTGGTGTGCTTCAGGAATCTCTTCTCTGTACAGATGATCATTGATCTTGTTGCATAAAAAAAAGAAATCTATTAATGTGCTTGCCTTCTGTTGCTACCTCAGCTTTATCCACTTCAATTGACTTTGAGCTTCTTTAGGAGAATGTCTTAATTGCTTCTGAATTCTCAAGCCTCACCAAGTCAACGTACTATGGTCTATATGAAATAAAGGTTGTGAACTGATGCAATGAATGAATGAATGAAGGAAGGAAGGAAGGAATGAATGAATATGTGGTAAAACTCCAACTTAAATTTCTCTCATCCTTATCGTTTTTAACAAGCTCTAGAAGCAAACCTGGAAGTTATATCCATTTAGTTAATGGACAGTGAAGGACTACCCTTGTTAGAGTTAAATAACTCTCATGGTTTCCGGTGGAGAGATATCCATGTCTCCTTTTCTACCTAGTTAAAAGGGTAAAGAAAGAGGAGCAGATCTCTAGTAATAAGTGGTTCTTGAATCAGTTCACCCAGCCCATGCTCCCTAACTAAGCTCAGACTACAAACAGACACAGCATGTCTACCTATGGCACAGTGGGCCAAAAACCAAGCAGTTCTGCAAAGCTTACACCCGGAAACATAGCCAGCTACAGAATTGACTGGGTCTGGTGTAAAATGAAACTATAGGACCCCTTATTTAAAAACAGAAGGGAGGGAGCCATGGAACACATGTAAAACTTTTTCTGTGGTCAGTATCTGGATTGCCATGGTAGTTTATTTATTTTATTTGCTGTTTAATCTTCTTTTAAAAAAATTGGAATTTCATCTTTTAACGTGCAATTCACCATTTGTCTTTACATTGTGCAATGCTACTTTCAAATGCAGACATTTAAATAAGCATCTCACTCTTATGTAATATCACCAGAATTATAGTTATATTCTGGTTCTTATCCCGGGATGTTTTGATTTAGCCAGAAAAGGGGGTGTGGCAAACCCAGGAAGGTTAGAAGGAAGAAGGCCCCAGGCATGGAGCTGACCTGGCAAACAAACTCAAACACCAGATACTTGTAAGGAGAATCCAACCCTTGAGGCACTTTGAACCCTGTCTCTTGATGCCAGGCCCAGGTGACAGCCTCCCCTACATCTTTCTGACAGATGCAGTACGTTGTGGGAGCAGGATCTATGGAGGGCTTACCAGATATATCTCTTGCCCAGAGATCTGTCACCCAAACCTAGTGCAGACAGGAAATCTATGTACTAAGATAGTCTCTGTGATTGTGGGTAGCATCCATGTGCAAAGAGTACACAAACCCTCTCTGGACCAGTACCCAGCTCCCTCCTGGGAGGAAGAATGTAGTATTTTCATGACCAGACATGCCTGCAAGAGGGTAGGCAGGGTCAAGGCACCAAAGAGCAGCAATGAAGGTTTCTGCTAGAACCATCCGGGGGAAGCACAGGAAGAGGAATCTCTCATGGCATGAGATGGCAAGTCCCCAGGCACACTCCGTTGTCCCATCAGACTTCACTTACAAAACACAAATTCAAAAGAAAAAAATAGGAAGAATTTCAAGATAGTAATCACAGAGCAGAAGCCCTAAGTGTGAGGCCCTATGGGGCTGGGATTCCAAGAAATACCCAGCTAAATGACTCAGTCAAGGCCACAAAGCAAGGTAAATGGCAGATGGCAGAGCTAGGAATAAACCTACTTTTCCCCACCACACATGCTGCCTCTTTTAGAATAGACTATTTCTGGCAAAAGCAACACAAAACTACAAGATTTACAGTGTTCTGTGTGTGTGTGTGTGTGTGTGAGAGAGAGAGAGAGAGAGAGAGAGAGAGAGAGAGAGAGAGAGAGAGAGAGAGAAAGGCAGTTCCTGTGGGCACTCTTTATTTTTAGCAATTTTACTTTATGGTGTATAAAGCAACTTCATGCTCATTATATCACCACATTGCTAAAAGGGAGGAAAGTTGTCACCCCATTTTACAGATGGAGAAAACAACCATGGATCCGGAATCATACTGGACAGCTGTGCATGAGACCAAGACCACATCCTTATCCCATTTCATTACTAATCCATAGTCCCTAGAGTGAAATTATGGGGAAGGGGACAGTGAGGACCACTAAGTTGGTAGAACAAGCCCCATCATCAGACCTCACTGAAGCGATTGCAAGTGACTAACTCTTGTCTCAGCACCACAGGCAGCAGAGTTGGGGGGACGATGTCCCAACGTTTATGGCCCTGAAACCTTGGTTCCACAGCAGCTCCTCCACTTCTTGGGTCACTTCCCTCAAGTTGCGGCTTGCGTCTGTACTTCTGTCTTCTCTACAACTGGGGTGATGGTAGTGATAGCTGTCTTATGAAATTGTTCCGATAATGGCAGTGCAGTTGACGCTCAGGGATTAACAGTTGTTGCCATGTTATCAGCCGACTTTCAATCAATGTAAATATAATGGAGCCCATCCCCCCCCCCGGGCATCTATCTCTCAAACTGACCAGTCATTTGAGGAGAGTGGCTCTCCCTGCCCCCAAATAAGAAGAATCAATTAGTTTTTGAACTGTGTGAGTATATGAGTACTCATACACTAAAACCTCCAGATGTGCTTGGAAGGAACATCTGGTTCAACCCTCTTAATATTCAGTTGAGAAAAATTAAGGCCTAAGGAAGTTGAATGATTTTTTTCCATGTTTATACAATTAGGTTTTTTTTTTTCAAATAAGCTAGCACTCTTAATTTGGTGCCCATTTCTAAGGACTATTGCTTCTGTTAGATAAAACATAACCTCATTATTGCCTTTGCTTTGAAGTACTGTTTTTTTTTTTCATAATGTAGAATGATTATGAAGAACAGCAGATCCAGTATATTTTGGGTTATTCTAATTAATCCTGATGGTCATTATCATTATTCTGTGAAAAATTACTTCAGTTCATTCGCTCTCCCTGTGCACGTACACTGAAGGATATACTGGTATTATTCTCACAGTATGTTCCCTTTCTCTTGCCGGATAGGAAATATTTTTTGAGCCATATGGGATCCTAATTCTCTGAATGCTTTTAGATTATCAGATGTCTCAACTGACAGTCCTGGATAGAAATCAAATCATGAGAATTTGCAAAACTGGGGGGGGGGGGAGAGAAAAAGATTAAGAACATTTTGGTGTTATGGTGTACCAGCAATTCCATCTCTATCTTTCCTTCAATTAGAAGAGAAAAACCACACACCAGGCATCCTGCTTATTGGAGTTTGCTGCTGGAACTTTTCAGTGCACGCTTACGTACACCAGTGAGCCTTCAGCTGCATTCTGTTCTGAGCCTATACTTCATGTTCATGCTTTCACATCCATTTAATGAACCATGTATGTTATTTGGTTCTTAGCCAACAAGAACTGAGAGGCAAAGACAATGAATCACGTTCCTTTCTCCCAAGAAGATTGCTAACCAGCTAAGGAGGCAAGAAATCTAATACCCAGGAGAAAGAAACCAAGAATGCTGTGTGTGTTACCACTTCTTCAACCTAATCATGATATACCTATTTTTTAAATAATAAACACTTTAAGTTAATATGAAGAATTTCATGATAGTTTAGATATCTGTTGAATATTTTAGAACGTTTTCTTTAGCTCCAAGTCTGTTTTGTGTTGGCCTAGAACTCTTGAACATGGAGAGTGTCCATGCCCTGGGGTGTGGTTGATATGCACAGTGACTCTCCATTGGAGAAAAATGATTCTATCTTTCCCAGCAGGTATCAACTGCAAATAACTTCTCTCCTTCTTTTGTTGGTTTGGTTGGTTTGGCTTTTGTTTTGTTTTTCAGAGAAAGATAGAGAGCGTGTAGTTGGGTGTGGAGAATAGTGGGAGAGCTGGGAGGAGATGGGGAGAGAAGAAAAAATATGATCAAAATATATGTAAAAATTTTTAAATAAATCAAATTAAAAAGAAAAATTAAACAAGGGAGCCTTTAATAATATTTATTATAGGAAAGGGTTTTCTTCTTTTTCTTTCTCTAGACAGGTTGAGTGATGCTAGTTGTAAAGGAAGGGTATAAGATAAAACAAATAAATAAGAGTATTCTGTATGTTATAGACATACAGTCTATATGGTGCGTGTGCCTTGAATGAACCTTCCTTTTGTCTTCAACCTCTAGTCAAAGGTGTGATCATCCAGTCCCCAAGCAGTTCTAAGGGCTTTTCCTGTCTGGGACCTTACTTAACTGCTGTGATCACTGCTCTATTAAGATCATCCTGCTTTCTCTGCTGGGACACACCATCTCCTCACATATCAGTCAAGGGTCACCGGGTTAACACTTTCCCTTCACCACGTCTCAAAACTGAAATGAGTCAAGACAAAGTTTTCGTGAAGAAAAATATTTTTTTTTTAATCCAAAAGACATCTCAGGAAAAATAGCTTAAATACCAAACCCAAAAATAAGTATAGGGAAAAGTCAGGAATATTCTACCAGCCAACTGTTTCTAAAGTATCTACACTGTTTATCTCTCACCAAAGGTGTTCTGGATCACAAAGGATCTAAAAAATGCCCTTTGGCATCTCAGGAGCTCAGAGCACAGCCACGCCTAAGCCAGCCTAACCTACCAGCAAATGTTCTTACTGTTTTCCCGATATGTATAATGTGTGGACATCTCAAGAGTGGGGTTTTCTTGGTCTATGCTTCATGTATTATATTTACAGAACACAAGGCTTATGTAAAAATATGCTTCCGGCTGAGCTCTGACTTTTTACTACCTCTGGATACCTGCTGTTGCAATGTTCAAAGCTACCCCCAGATATATATATATAAAAAATAAAAAAATAAAACTACTTATGCACATGTGGTGACATTATTCCAGTAATTGTTAACTGAAAGTGGAATTGAAAGGAAAAAGCTCCTTTGGAAATCTTTTCATGAGATTTCATTATTTCAAGCCAAATGAGATGAAACCATGAAAAGCAAAAAATCCAGTATACATACATACGTATACTTACACCAAAATACACACACACTTACAAACACATACAAATATACACACACTTACACACACATACATACATACACATATACACATACATATACACACATACATACACACATATATGCAAATATATACACACTTACCCACACATGCCTATATACACACAAATACACACACACATACACACATACGCACACACTTACACACTTGATTCTGACAACTTTCTTTTTTTTATTCTAACACCCCTTGTTTGGTGCACTTGTGTTAATATATCCCAGTCTGAATACAATAAAATAACGAAAACAGTAAATTCCCACTGCCTCCTTCTCAACTGTTACATGCCATGAGGCATGTTCCTATCATTATTTTTACCGACATATAAAACTGTCTGGAGAAACCAAGATTTAAAAGAATGGAGAGAGCTTATGTATTCAAGAATTGTTACTTGTTCCACAGCCCCGGGCCTGCCGCTTCTAGACATTCAATGGAACTATCCGTAATGGGCAGTCAATGCCATAATGGGCACTCTCTGTCCTAGGGCCTGTCTCTACTCTCAGTCTGCCTTACCCTGAGGAAAGTCCTTAGTACATCCACATAAGCCCAGACACTCACAAGTGAGTTTCTTCCTTTTCCCAGTGGGTAGATCTTCCCATGTACAAACACAGTTCCATGGAGGCTTGGAACAGGAGCAAAATCACCCCTGTGAAGTAGGAGGGAGCAAGGGAGAAGGGACTCAGCCGAATAGTGTTCACCACAAGGGAGAAATAAAATTGCTAGGACCGTGGAGTATGTATAGGTATAAATTTTTTGCAACCCACTTTTAATAAGGGTTCAACCTCTCCTCTAGTCCACCACCAAGCAGAGGTAGTGGAAGAGAAAAATTATTAGGATGTGGGGGAAGTGTACCTGTTTAGCAATAGTCCTTTGGGGGTGAGCTCACTCTTCTTGGCAGCAGTTCAGTCCTGTAGCAAACACCAAATATGACTTAGTAGCTGTAGACCAGTCCTCTTGGCAGGCAAACACCACACAGGAACCGACAGGCTACAGATCAGGCCTTTCAGCAGGCAGACACCAGGAACAAGCCAGCAGCTGTAGTTCAATCCTGGCGAAACCACAAGGCTCACCAACCAACCTGAGGTGAGGCCACAGGAACCTCACCAGCAGTTCTTGGGTGAGGTTCTCTCAATGTTGGGAGCTCAACAATGCTATGTAAGGCAAACCAATAAATGTGTGTTATTGGCAAAGAAGAGACAGAGCAAACCAAACCAATGATCAGTGCTCGTTACCACTGTCTCTTTATACTCCTTCATCCCAGGTCCTTCCATGTGTTTGCTATATCGAAACATCCTTTCGCCTGTGTGGCCCCTCAAGTATGAATGTTTTCAACCTAATTATTGCTAAATCTTTGTCCATAGTTTATCAATTTAGAATCTTTATCGAATACCATTCCAATTACTGTACACACATGCAGTGTGTTTTGACCAAATTCACTGCCTAGTTCCTCTCCCATCCCTTCCCAGATTCCTCCTATTAGGTCTTCCTCTCAACTTCATGTATTCCTTTATTGCTATCAGGCTCCTTTATTCCTTTATTGCTGGGTCCAGTCCATACTGGTGGCATGAACATGGCATACTACCCACTGGAGCACAGGCAACCTACCTAGGGCCGAATCCCTGAAGAAAGCAGACTCTCCTTCCTTCAGCAGCCAATAGCTCTTCAGCTATGGGTGGAGCCTCAATGAACCCCTTCCCAGTCCATGTTGGGATCCTGCCTAACTCCATCTTATTCAGGTACAGACAGCCACAGCCATCATGAATTCATGTGTGCAACAGGTCTGTCATGGTCAGATAACACTGTTTCTCCAGAGTCCTCCACAACCTCTGATTCTTACAATCTTCCTGCCTCCTCTTCTAGGATGATCCCTGAGCCATGGATTGTGGGGTGGGGCATGATAAAAATGTCTCATTTAGGCTAAGCACTTCTCTTCTCCACAGGTTGACCAGTTATGAGTGTCTACTTTAAGCTCTGTCCATGACAAAAAGAAACCTCTCTGATGAAGGTTGAGAGCCACATTAATCTATGGGTATAAAGCTGAGTATTTAGAGAACAGAGCCATGTGATACTATATCCATTTGACAACATAATAATAATAAATTCTGCCCCTAGGGCCTATAACCTACTGTAATGTTTATCTTTACCATCTGGCTTTTCCCACTGGCTCAAATGAAAACTTATATTTGCCATGGGAGTTTGACTCCCCAGAGAAACTAATCCACATTGTTCTTTGAAAGGTCAACTTTTGTCTCTTTTCCTTCAAATAGTTGATGTTTGTAAGGCACGTTTCAATTTGGGTCGTTGAGTTTCAATATGTCGCCCCTGTTTCTTCATATGTTCAGTATACCATGGCCAGATTAGCCAATTCCAAGTTAGTTTGGTATCTTCCAATCTTCTTATTGTGGTTAGAATGAAATTTAAGTTGTTGGTTACGACAAATCCCTGTATCACTCAGGCCTTTCCTTGCTTTCTACTCCAAAGTCTCTCCTTCAGTGAGCAGATTTTACTTCTGGCTGTTCCTACATATTTGGCGCTGTTTCCACCCCAGTGCCTTTGCACCTGCTGTTGCTTCTGCCAGTTAGGTACTTTTTTTTTTTTTTAAGATTCATTTATTTATTTTCTGTGTATGAGTACACTGTGTCTGTCTTCAAACACACCAAAAGAGGGCATCAGATCCCATTATAGATGGTTGTGAGCCACCATGTGGTTGCTGAGAATTGAACTCAGGACCTTTAGAAGAGCAGTCAGTGCTCTTAACCACTGAGCCATTTCTCCAGCCCCCCTCCCCCAGTGAGGTACTTCCAATGGCTCTTCTTACCCGTTCATCAATCCTTCTAATCATTTCAATTGCTTCCTCAAGCTTTCCTGCCCAGTCTGTCCAACACAGGTCTGCTGTGTTCAGTGTTGTTTTATCTCAGTACTTTATTAAGTTTCTTCAGAGCAGCTTGACTTTCTGTGTGAGCTTGAGCACACCATCAACTTATTTGTGCATCACATTTTTAATTTTGTGAGAAGGTTACTTGTAACAACTTTCGAAGTTGTTATGGGCAATAAAAAGGCAGACTGCTTAATGGCATATAGTAAGCACAGTGCTGTCTCACCATTTGCATGGTTTTTATCCAATTATTTTCCTGTTTTACCCACAAGACTTTAACTTCTAATGGAAAAGTATCTTGTCTGTCATAGGAGAGTATTCTGAGAATCCCGGTAACATGTCTGACACAGAGGAATTACTCAAAAACTGAGTTGAATAAATTCATGTTGACTAAATGAATGACTGCCCATTCTTGCTCTCTGACATCTCCAGATTGAACTCTTGGTTCATTCCCAGCTTTGTATGACTTTCATCCCTAAGGCTATCTAAGTAAGAGCATGGTGTCAACTTACGTTTCAGTTGATGTATTTTTTTTCCCCAGCAACGTATTTCCCTCAATACCACCTTTGACACTTCAGAACAAATCATTCCTCCCCTTACCTGTTTCCCTCCATCCCTATCCTTCTTAGTCCTTTCATCTTGAGTTTCTTTAACTAAAATGTATCTGAACGTATTTCTGTGTCAAAAACCCCATCACCTTTGAATCTGGAGATGTGTATTTCCTGGGGACTGCTGTCTCTGTGAGTTAATGAATGAGTTGTTACTTTGACTAGATTCTCAATATTAGGACACAATTGTCCATCCTCATGGTCACACTTCCCTTGGCCTATATCACCCATCCTGGAGTCCAAAACTCACACCCGCTTTCCTAGATTCTTAACATAGTAAGTAGGAGCACAAACCCCTTGACTTTTTCCCGGATATGCTCCACCTTCCTTCATTCCAACTCACTGTCCCTCTTCATTCCAGCTGTGAAAGAGACCTAAAGGAGTCATGCAAACATGCCCCTGACCTGAAAACTTCTTCCTCAGCCTGACCAGTTAAACTGCTGACAAGGGTTTACACAGGAGCAGGATCCCTCATACCCACCTGTTGCCAAACTGATGCTCCAACCTCCTGTGTGGACACAGTACAGAACAGGACAATTTCTGTAGTACTTTAGCCACAAGTACCCTCAGTCACATTTATTAAGTAGCTTGGCTTTGGAGTATAATAATATGAAAGAAGTAACTACTTGACCTTTCAGAGGGTATATAATTTATTAGAAGTAAAATGAGTTAGAGTATATATATATATATACATACATACACATATATAAATATATATTATATATGCATGCATGAGAATTAATCCTGAGCAATGTTACACATCTGTTGACTGAAGACAACACCTGTTCCTAGACACCTGGTTCTCATTCAGTAGAAAGTGAGGGTCCTATCTTGGAGTCTGATAGAATAAAACTCAGATCACAGATTCGTCAGATACTGTGCAAACGTGAAATGATTTCACATGCCCAAGACTATTCCCTCGTCTATAAAATAAGGATAATGCCACCTAGCTTACAAGATGCTTACAAGATTTATAATTGAATGGGGAAGTGCAGCAGATACTGTGAACATGAACATCAGCTCTTAGTATTCCTCCACACCGCTACCCAAAGGCGTGTGGTAAGAGGAGCCTACTGGAAATAACAAAGCATTGTGTTCCTCCTCAAGCAACAGCAGAGGGTCCACGTCGAGCTAGATGCTGCTCACTTTTCTCTTGAGAGGCACCAGGAAATAAATGTTTAGCATATTAGATAAAAGAATAAGACTCAGTATCTGCCAAGATTATGTACAGCCTACTCAAGGAAAAAAAAATTAGCTTCACAGCTTGTAATTGGAAAAGGACATGGGACAGCTGCTAACTGTTTTCCGTTCTCTGCATTTGACTTGTTCTTCTAATAGCTCTGCCTTGAACACTCTGCCTTGCAAAGAGGGCAGAACAAGTAGATCTGGGGTGTCCGCTCCAACCCCAACCCCACAGTCAGACTCGACGTCTGGGAAAGGCCATTTAAAGTATCTAATATCCCAGCAACCTCTTTGAGATGGTGTAAACAACCAGCTAGACAGCATGCTGCAAAGGAGAAGTTAACACGCCATGGTTAGTTAGGGAACACTTAAGCCAGAAAAGCCTACAGGACCCTGCCAGCCTGATTCCATGATTCAGTGAAGAGAAAGGACCAGAGTGAGGGGGAGGGATGGGTCAGACAGCTTTCTAGATGATCTTCCACAGAGAGGGAGGCAGCTGCTTAAATGCCATGAAGCCAGACATCAAATTCACCGGGGCACCTACTTTTATGTAATTTCATATGCCTCCTAAGTAAAATATATAAATGGCTTAAGCCAGGGCATGTTTTGTTTTGCTAAGCTGAATCTTTCCTTGCCTGCATTAGCCACACTGGAGGTGGCATGAGATTAAGAATGAGACAGTTTCATTGCCTGCTGTAATAGGAGGATGACTATCTGGGGTAATTGATGAGAAATATTCCTCAGCTCCAAGTTAAATAGGGTTGCTAGAAGAATGAAACGTGGGAACACATGTAAGGCCATTTGAATGGTTTCCAGCTTGCACATAGAAAGAATACAGTAAAGTATATAATTTAGCTTACCTCAATGGCAACTTGTATAAACGTTGGAGGACTCCCGTTCATATTCATTAGCTAGATAACATCTCTGAAGCTGTCTTTTGAAGTGTTTTATGTAGCTGGATTTACATCATCCCTGAAGAGGTAGGGGACTGGGAAATACATGAAATGGTCTTTCCTGTAGGTGAATCTGAGCCAGGGTGAGAATGGGGTGTGGAAGACTCTCCCAGGGCAGTCTGTCTGTCCTATCTGTCTTTCTATGTTTATGCATGTAACTGGGGGGGGGGGGGGGCAAAAGTAAGTTTTGTTCACATCAACTTTTCTTCTTACCTCGAGAAGCTGTGAACTGGCAGCCTCCAAAATAAAAACAGAAGACTCAGCAGTGAAGATCACTGTCTGCTCTTCCAGTGGTCTTGAGTTCAATCGCCAGCAACCACATGGTGGCTCACAACCACTGTAATGGGATCTGACGCCCTCTGCTGGCATGAAGGTGAACATGCAGATAGAGCACTCATTTACATAAAATAAACAAATATTTTAAAATACCTGAAGACTAGAGTCCCTCTCTGGTAGCTATGAGAATTTTGGCCAAAGATGTATAGATCACTACACAAATGGACTTCATCCGTTCTTTACAAATACATGTAATGCTAAAGTCTGTATGAGTTAGTCTCAAACTAACCATAATCACAATTAATAGTTTCGTCAAGCCCTGCTAAACACTCAAATGTCTCTTTACTTAAATTTCTTCTCCTCAATTGATTGAGAAATGATGTCTAAAGAGGGAAAGAGGCCCCAAAAGAAATAGGTAAAAATAGTAACAGGGAGAAGGGGACACTAGAGAAGTGACTTTGTGGTTAAGAGCATTCACTATTCCCGCTGAAGACCTGGGTTGGGTTCCCAGAACCCACATGGTAACTCCAGTTCCAAGGCTTCCCTCATCCTCTTCCAGCCACTTCAGGCATGGATATGCTGCACATGTATGCAAATCACTCCTACACATTAAATAGAAACAAATACATCTTTAAAAATTGGTGACAAAAATTTCATTGTGATCATACTAGCTGTTAAACACCCATCTTAAAAGTAAATCTAAGATTAAGTGTATTTTACCAAAATATGTAACCTGAACGTAGGAGTGTCTCTAACTTACTGAATAGTGGTGAATAACCAAGAACGAAAGAAAGACATGGAAACAGAGAAACCCAGAAAGGTCCACATCATCTTTTCTTCTTTCCTCAAGAAGCTGTGAACTGGCAGGTTTCAAAGGGAAGACTAGGGGCTTGAAAGATGGCTCAGCTGTTAAGAGCACTGTCCGCTCTTATAGAGGTCCTGAGTTCAATCCCCAGCAATCACATGGTGGCTCACAACCATCTTAATGGGATCTACTGTGATGCTGAATTGATCATAGTCATATGGAAAGGGACATGACTACATTTTGTCTAGATCTTCATTAATTTTCTACTAATACTGTATGTTCTACTTTATCCATTGGGTTAAACATCAGATCTTCATGACATGACATGCAGGCATCAAATTTCATGTATGACACCTGGAGAATAAAATTCTAATTCTTCAAAAGGCAATTTCATGTGACCTTAAATCCCAGAAAACTATTCATAAGCTTAAAGTATAGAGTGTTAATTAAGTGTATATAGGAAATTCTGTTGCAATCAAGAGAATATATTTTGGAGGCCTAAGATAGAAAGGCTATAAAAGGGCTACAAATGCTTCTACTGCTGTTCCATTAGCATGAGATAGGTACTTAGACATGGAATGTGTAGGCTGCAAGGTGGCGCAGCAGGGGTGATAGCCCTTGCCACAGAGGCCTGGTGACCCGAGTTTCATCTCTACAACCCATGGTGGAAAGAAACTAAGTCCTGAAATTTGCCCCCTAACCTCCACGTGTGTGTCATGGAACACATGAGCCCACACTCAGGTGCACACATATCACACACACACACACACACACACACACACACACACACACAGAGTAATAGTAATAATAATAATAAACTTGTAGCACACTCATCATCTATCATATGAGCATTTATAGTAATTGTTCTTCTTTCTGAATGATGAGGTAAATGTGGCTTTATTCTAATGCTGCACAGAAAAATTAGAAATCTGTTACTTATTGCAATAGCTACTATCACAATCAGTCAGAAAAGCTGTGCTTTGAATTTATCCATAAACTGACATCAAGTTGAGTCAGTGCTTTAAGGTGAGAAGCTAAGACATAGCATTTTATTCAGAGAAAAATAATGCACACTGTTCTCTTCTCTGGTTGGGTGTTGTCATCATAGATCCCCCCCCACCCCGCAAGTAAAACCAGCAGAAATCACTTAATTTCCTGTTAAGAAGAGAAATAGTTGGATTTTAGTTCGTGAAAGGCGAGAGACCATAATATTCCTTTGCTGTAACATTTCTTTATGCTGTCAAAAGGTAAAATATGTATGCTTTTCCTGTGGAAGTTTGCGAGAGAGAGATGCCGCTGCACCAATATATATACATATATACATATACATATACATATATGCTCTTTTAAATATCCCAATGAATTAAGGCCACACATATTGTGAGAAGAATCTAATTGACCCAATTATAAAGCAGACACCATTTCCCCCACCAGTATTATCTCTCGATGTCTTCAGCTTGAGCCTGCCTGAAGAAAAAGAATAAAAACATTTCCTGCTCCAGTGTGCATTCAAAAGAAGCCAGCCTTCCTGAGGTCTTCAACCGTGCTTCCCTAGTACTTGATTTAACACGGAATGTGAAGTCAAAGATTCTAAATGAATGCAATATTGTATCAAAGTTATGAAACCGCACGAACTTCTCAAGCTGTTTTGAGAGCCGGAGCCATCAGTACGGACATCCCTGAGATATGATTTCAATAAATAGTTGTTCTGTCTCTAATGGGCCGTTAAGCAGGAAATGCAAGTATTCATTTCTGTTTGGTCATCTCAGTGGTCTATCTGAGCCGAAAACCTCCATACATAACATTCTCCCCACGGTCAGAAAAGCTTCTCCTTCAGCTACCGGCGCATAGAATATTAGGTGATTTCTCTTCATTCTGTGATTTAAGAAGGTAATAAAGAGCCTCGGATCTGTCAGTTCTCATCAGGAAAAGAGCAGCAGCTGTAAAAACACCACCCCAGGCCTTTGATCATGCTAATAAGTTGTTTAGTGACTGACTAGCAAAACCACTTTCTCTATGATTACTCTTCCCAAAACCACCTGTGCGGTGTGAGGGTGTTGAGCTCAATACCTTGTGTGCCTTGTCCTGCACTTGTCATTACATAGCATGACTTTCTAACATAGTAATAAATTAACACCACCCAAAGTGTTGACAACTTCATAATTCATTCTGATCACTAAAATAGTGGGAGATAATTTGCTGAAGACACTATATTTAATATCCATGGACTATGACCAAATGGTATATAACTAACTACATCCCAAGAATGATGAATGTGTTTTACTCCTGGCCTCATTTGCCCCATCTATGTGATTGGACTATGGTTTCACTGTAAGTACGTTAGAGAAAACCTGACTAACAGAACGTGCTACAGTGACGGACATGCTGGAAATCGGGTATATCCAATACTGCAGCCACCAGCCAAGTTAGCGAGAAAGTAGTTGGGTTCAGAAAAGAACCAACTGGATTTGGCAACTAGGGGTCAGTCTTAACACTTGGTAGAGAAGTCTATGGTGCTCATTCTCATTATGGGGAGCAGAGGAGTAACTGGGCAAGAGAGAAGGCGTAATGGGATGGTGAGGAGAGGGGACATGCTAGAATAGGTGGAATCCATGGAGCTCTGCTAGCCAAATCAGTGATCTATCAGTGATGTGCAAACTGGATGAAGAAGTGTAGAGCTAGGTTTATATTCAGCTTTTGTTAGGGGAAAAAAGAGTAAGTTAAGCTGAAATTCTCTGCGTTAACAAAAGCAAGCCACAGAGTGAATGTAGGCTGTAGCTCCCTAGGCAGAACTGGAATGCCCATGGTCTCGACAGTATAACTGTGACCCAAATGCAAAAGAAAATCATAAGAACTGTAAAATCTTATTTTTCTCTAAAAAGCTGTAAGAATCCATAGCACTACAGAGAAGGTATCCTATTAGCTAAGATTATTCTGTCAAAAACAAACAAACAAACAAAAACAAACATATATTTTTAACTTCTCAGTAATCATTTCTTAAAGCCAACTTTGGGTTCTCGATTCTAAAACACTAAAATGACATTTCAAAATACACACATATTTATATATGATACTTATCAAAAGTTAAACATGGATGAAGTAATATTTTAATACATATTGATTATCTGCTTCATTTTATAGGTAAGAGCCAAGAAGCCTAAAAAAAAACATGACTTAACTAAGTTTGCCCAACCATGATCCAAATGTGTCTAAGCCACATTACATTTTAAGCAAAAGGCAAACTAAAGACATATCAGGATATTAGGGGTTATTCTATGTATTATAGAAACAGGGGAAATAGAACATTTCTTTTCATTGGTATTTTTCGTGACATAAAATTATTATGCATATTTGCCACACACAATATGATGTTTCTATTTATATGTACATTGTATAGTGAACAAATAATAATAATTGGCAAAATGAAAAAAATTCTAACAGTGTGCCTCGTTAGGGACATGGAATCCTTTTCTTTGTATTTTTCAATTCATAAGGTACATTCTTATATTTTGTATTACAATTCTATACTTTCCACTCATTTTTAAAAGTGTTTTGTTAGTAACCTATGTGCTAGGAAATCTGACCTAAGCATAGAAGGTTATTGTGTATTTTACACTCTTTTAAATTTTCAGACTTCTGTACAATTGTTCCAAAAATCTTTTCTTGAATTGAAAATAGAAAAGACAGTATAGGACTGGTGTCAAGGAAAGACAATGGCCTTTGGGACTTAATTGTTGAAATGATCAAATTATTCAAATACTGCTGCCAAATTTTTTAGGATTAACTGTAGTCCTACAAACCATAAAACCTTAAGGATATGCTTGGGGGTACACAAAGAAACTAGACCCCACATTTTGCGTGAGTTGAAGGTATGGAGTGATATAGTTCAGCCCATGGAAATCATGACAATGGTCTAGCACATAAGTGGCCAGTGTTGTGATTGTTGATTTTAGGTCAATACATGCTTTGGGGAATCCTCAAAGATTAAAAATCAGACCGGGCTTCATATATTCCACTCAAGCTCCCTGAGTGTTTCTGGAAGTGATAATGACTTCTCAAAATGAAGTCGTTTCTATGCTCAGCCATGCTCTATCGCGTGCACGGGGTAATTTCTTGAGAGCAGTGTTTTCCTGTGGCACAGTGCCAAGGCTGGCTTTACTTGGTTTTCATTAGCCTTTCCATTATCATTCTGCTATATACCTGGATCACTCTACCTCCGCCGAGATGGCTGGTGTAGCTTAATCATTGGCATGATGCTATGAGTAGGTGGAACACTTTTGTTCCGTGAACGTCCGTCTTAGATCCCTAACCGTGATACCGTTCTAATGGCTTTAATCTTCTAACAACAGTCAATTATCTGTTCATAACATGGTCTGATATTCAACCATTTACATCCATCTCTTCCACCCTTCTTCTGTTCTTATCTGAGGAAAGGCATCTAATCCATCTCCTGCCCCACTCTGCGTTTCCCATCTCTTCATTCCACAGGTCCAACCTCCAACTAAAACTGCTCGATAGTTTTCCATAGTTTTCTGCTTTCCATAATGATTACCTAAACCAGGCCTAACCCATCCCTAAAACAAGTATAGCACCCTCTTAATGGTCTGCAGGACCCCACACTGCCCTTTCTAGTTCATTTTCTGTTGCTCTGAGCCTCTGGAAGAACCTGTTTTTCTCCATGTTTTTCTGTCATTTCTTTAAGTATCTCATGCTGTGCATTAATAGGATGGAAGTTGATTCATTCGGAAAAACAGCAATGCAAACTCTTGAACTTCCACCCAATCCTCAAGTCTTCAATCTTATATTTTTGTTTTAATGGAATGTAACCCCTGTGCTCGTGTATGGAACATGTATGTGATTCATGTATACAATGTATAATGACCAAATCTGGCTAATTAACATTTCATCTTTTTAAATATCATCCCTACAATTTATAAAATATTAAGTTCTTATAATAATTTTAGAATCTATAAAACTGTTATAGAATACAGCTAGTCTACTGTGTGATGCAATATTTTAATGAATTTCTCCCATCTATTCCTTCATCCAACCTCCACAGCCACTCTCCATAGCTTTTGCACCCTCTTTTTTTACTTCTGGCTTCCACCAATGACTGAGAAAATGCGGTTGCCTATTCCATTTGGAATATTAGAGTCTTCAATTTAAATGAGAAACTCACTCCTGCAAACCTTAAGACTGGAGTTTTAGCGACCAAATGAGCAGTCTCTACTTTTCTGTTTCAAACACTGATCAGGGACTTAAAATACTTGCTTAAGATCAGAGACATTTGGCGGTAGACTGGTCCTCAGATGCCACCCATAGCTTTCCATGATGGTCAGAAGGAATACAAACTATCATTGTGCCATGCAATGTCCATTTAACCTAGCCTGGGCTTACTTTTCCAACCTTACTTTTTTTCCTCTCCATTTTATTCCCAGTACACATGTGTTTTTCTACAGGTTATTGCACATGATCTCCCTTTTGTCCTTCTTGTTTGGGATCTTAAGCATACTTCAGATATTTGATTATACATCACCTTCTCCAAAAAGGTGCCCTTAATCCCCTCAGAATGGCCAAGCAAGCATCACATGGTACCTGTTTGCAGTATGCAAATGGAGGGAGCAACTACCATCATTTGCAGACACTTGCATCTTATTCATTGTTTCATCTCCCTGCTTTAAGAATCTGACATTTGATATTCTGAAATGAATTATTTTTACTTTTGACCTGCCATGTACCTGTCAATTTTCCCATCAGCCCTCCTCACAAAATCTATTTTCAGATTAGTTTTTAAAAATAAATGGATTCATTCACATCCTTCTAGAAGTCACTGAAAATCCTGAATGATGACTCTTCCTGGAAGCCCTTATACTTTTACAGGAATGGAATTCTAAGTCATAGGAATGATTCTTCAATTCAGAGAAGTTAACCATAATAGTAGGTCATGACAGATGTATATGAGGGAAGGTCAACTCCCATACCCTTCCCATCAGTTCCACGGGTGACCTACTCTTCACTCACAAAGTATGTGACACAAAGTCACACAAAGTATGACGACTCTGTTTTTGTTTATAGAACTCAGAAAACTTGTCTAAACTCTGTGAAAAGTAAATTCATATTATCTCATATAGTATAAATGGCCAGATCTATCACATAACCCTTCTGGTTTTATTTCAGGGAAGCAATGTTATGGAAGATCAGGACTTGTTGGAAATTGGAATCCTTAACTCTGGTCACAGACAGAGAATTCTACAGGCGATCCAGCTCCTTCCAAAGGTAAGGGATGCTTCATTGGTCTTACCTCATAGATAGCTTCTAATTGACATATGGTCAAAGTATATAATGGTATAGGCATGGGAGTATTGTGTTTCTACAAGCTACTGCAGCCCACAAGAATAGTCTTAGGTCCAACTTTAATCAGACACAAAAGACTACCACAAGCTTCACTTGATTTTAAACTGACCTGCAAGAATGCCATATAGCCAGCACTGCAGAGCAGTGGGACAGAATATCTCGTCTTCATGAGTCCTAACTCAAGTCTTATGACAACTTAAGGAAGATGGGATTCATGCTAATTGAGATCCGAAATGTCCTTGGCTTAAAAGCTTCATGAATGGGAGAAAACTTGTGCTGGCTACACATCTGACAGGATTAATATCTAGAATATATATTTTAAAACTAAACAAGCAAACAAACAAAACCCTAAACTCCTCCCCACAAACCAAACAACCCAATCAATGGATGGACTAATGGAATGAAGAGGTAGACAGTCGACAAGTATGCTTGTCAGGTTGAGCATCCTTCGTTGTGCTGAATAGTTTTATGTCAGCTTGACACAGGTGAGAGTCTTTGAGGAGGAAACCTCAATCAAGAGGGAGTACCAATTTAAAATGTTCCCTGACTAAGAGACAGCCATAAAGAAGATGCAGAGTAAAAGTGGACCATGAATCCATCTCATCCCACTCTGGATAGCTAGCATTAAGGAAACAAGCAACAACCAATGCTGGAGAGGATTAGGGGAAAGAAAATGTTTATATACAGTTAGTAGAGATGTAAGTTAGCCCATTCACTTTCCCAAAGGTTCCTCATAAAACTCCAAATATCATTACCTAGTTATATGAGCAATAGGTATATGGTTGAAGAACTCTAAGTCAGTATACTATGCAGATTCCTGCACACTGCAGCTATAGAGTCAGCCTAGGTATCCATTAGCATGTGAATCAAAATTTTTAGTGTTGTATATAGATAGTATATACGCATGCTAGAGTTTAGTTCACCATAACAAGGAATCAAATTTTGTCATTATATGGAATATATAGGCTACTGAGATCATCATATTAAGCCAAATTAAATGTAGAAAGAAAAGTGTTGCCTATTTTCTTTCATTTGTGGGTCCTAGAATTCTTTGTAAACTAAGAAGAACCTATATCCACACATGCACCTGTGCAACATGAAAACAGAAGGGAAATATTAGAATGGAGGAGACTATTAGAAGGAACAGCGGAAAGGTGTGGTCAAAGTGCAGGATATTCTTAAAAGAATTTGTCTGTACAAGAATGAACATTATATGCAATGAATATACACCAATAAGAATATTGGGGTAAAAGAGCATCATGTTCCATAAGAAGCAATTCCAAGACTCAGCCTCTAGAGTCCCTACAAGGTAATTGCCTAATAACAAAAGACATCATTTGGGGAAGTCCACAGTACCCCATCCCATCACACTTTTGAAGTTGATACATTGGTTTTTCAGTCTAGATGTGATCTGTCAGGCAGGTATCACTTTTTAGTGGAAACTGTGTAACCTAGCAACAGAGCTGACCTTATGTTTTCAGGCAAGGTTTTAAAGGAAGAGGTAGGATGTAAGTGCCAGTCTTTCAAAGTAGGTAGGATTTTAATTGGTAAGGGAAGGGAAAGGTGCTTGGGGGGGGGGAAGTGGAGCAGAAGGAACTGTGTAATTACAGGTGTTAACCAGGCAATCACTTTCTGGAAGCATTTGGGAAATAATTGGTCATTTAGAATCCAGTGGGATCGGGGCAACAATGGGAGTGTTCTTGATGCCAGTGAACAGTATGGTTAAAATATTTCAGGTGGTAAGTTCTGTGTATGTTGGCCATGGTTTCCAAAATCATCAGAACAGAAGAAAATGCAGTGCGCTTAAAATAATTGAAAAGTGTGGCCTATAGGCAAAGATAAAGCAGAAAGAGTAGGTTTCCTCTATTTGTACAAGGCTAAGGAATTTGAATGTTTTGTGGGCATTAGGGAATGCCTCTGAGTAGAATACTCTATTCTGCTTACTTCTGGAGGCAATTTACCAGAGGAACTGAAGGAGAGAGCGTTGAAGTAGAGTCCGCCAGCTGAGAAAAGACAAAGGGAGGAAAGATTGGAGCGGATGAATTGTGATGGGGGCACCTACAGTCAGGAGCGATTGCTGGATCTTCTCCCCTGTTTATCTCTCTCTTCCTGTCTAGGGAGGATGTAGTTTCCCCTCAGAGAGAGAAAGATAAATATTAATCACAGTTTCTTAGCAAGCAATCTGATGAAATTTGCCCACTGACAGTGAACTAACTTTCTGCTGATAGGAAGTTAACACATTAGCAGATTCGAGAAGAGTCAGGCACACTGAAGAGTTTAATCATACAAGTTTCTATATTAAAAAGGAAAGAATGAAAAATGCCTTTAGACTTAATTCTCGAAATAATTCCCCCAGGCATTGTATTCACTTTGCTCCTTAAAGTATTATTTCCTTAATAAATCACCACTTGCCTTCAGCAAGGGCTTGTACGAAGCTGTATACAACACCCAATGCCGTCCCCACCCCTTAGAACAAGTAGGAGTGAATTCATTCATATCAGTGAATGGCCTCTGTGCAATTATTTAATGTTCAACCCAGACAGTATCATCTCACTTCTCTTAAGAAACTTGACCTAACATGGAACCACTTCTTACTAAATTAGTAATTAGAAATATAACACAAGTATACCCTTCTTTAGTAAGCCTGCCAATGAATATTCTGTTCTATCATCATGGGTAGGCTACCTGAACCAATAATTCATTGATCCGCTCCACCCTGGACCATTCACCTCCCTCCTACCTGCTCTCCACCTCAGCAAATGGATTTTCACACTGTCTCTCTCCATCAACCCTTCCAAACTATGAATCAAATCATATCACACCAGTCTGGAACTCACTGGTGTGATTTTCTAAGCCTTCAGGATTAAAAGAAAATCCTTACCTTGGCCTACAAAAGACAACAGGATCTGTCCCTTTCCTACTGCATGGTCATATGCATCATTCTCTTCTTCTACACTCAAGTCAATGACTTTCTCTTTGTTACACAAAGTGACAAGCTCATTTCTGCCTTAGATGCTTTGTTGATCCTTCAGATAGATCCCCATACATCAGTAAGGCTTGGACTCAGACACCCACTCGACAGAGGCATTCCTGGCTTAATAGCCTTCCCTCAGTAGTTATCACTCTCTTTGATAGTGCCTTTTTTATTTTCCCCATAGCACCTATGGCTACCTGAAGTTATATTGTTTATTTGTTTCTTCATTATTTTCCATCTTGCCATGAGACAGCCAGTCCCAGAAGTTCAAGAACCTTGGCTCATTTGATCCTTTCTATAAAGCCAACCACTTGACAGTTGCTGGCACCTAGCATCTATGCAAGAAATACTTGTGGCATGAGAACATGCAGCAATCTCTGATTTATTTGAGATTTTTGCATCTTTATGCTTGCTCCCATCTGAAGATACTGATGATGGTCTGTCCATAAGCATCCCAGTAGCAGAGATTACTCAGTACCTTGAAATTTCCTTGTATTTCATCCCATAATATGACCATTAAAAGAATAAATGAATGAGTAAATAAAAGTTGCCTCATACATCACTCAAATAAGTTTAAAACTCAGAATTCTTCAATTTTAAGATAATTCTATAATCACCCATGTACAATTTCATGAGAAATGAAGGGGGGGACCTTAACCTAGAATAATTTGGAGAATAAATAAAGTGTTTATTTTTAAGACAGGGCATTATCCCCATTGTAGAAAGCAATGTTATAGAAACAAGGTAAAATTAAGCTAATGCACTCAAGAAGTGAGGAAATTTTTACTGCATTCACATAAATGAGTAGAGAATGCATAAGGCCAGATTCATCCTCCACAGCACAACAGACCATTGCAATGCTTGAAATTGATGCTTTGCCTTTTTAGGTAATGAGCCTAATCTTCAGATAGCTAATGGCATGATATTAGTGCTGGAACATTCATCTGCATTCACTGAGACTTTGCACTGCTAGAATAATTGATAGAATGTCTCTTTGGTTTTTTTTTCCATACAATTTCTGGCCTTCAGAATGTTTGTGCTACTCATCTGTCATGAGAAGCATTTCATAATCACTATCTGAGATGCCTTTACAGCACACTGTATTTGAGATTTGGTGAGGCCCTCCTGAACAGAAACAAGACGGTCTTTAAAGCACAACCCTTATCTGCTGGCTTGTTTCAAAGCATGCTATATTTATGTTCTGTTTGTTCAAGTTTTGAAGGAAAATAACATTTTTGGCAAGACCATTCCTCTAATTTGTCTGTTTTAATATTGAAATATACACCAGTGCAAAGACCCACACATTTTTTAACACAGTTGACATATTCATAGAATAGAGTAGACTACATGGATTCTAACCAGTCACCTTCAGAATACTGATCTCACTGAATCAGCTCCTTCTCCCGTTAATTTACCTCTGTCTCTTGTGTTGTATGGCCTCCAACAGTAAAGTGTGACTGTCAATTCTCACACAGCACCAACTTCTTCCACCAGTCCCAAATTGGGCTTTATTCAGATCTAAAAGTTTCCCTAAGCTTTTGAAGATCAAACTTCATCCTCTTCCCTTTAGGGGAAGGAAACCATGCCAACATTTCCATAAGAAGTTCTGTACACTCTTATATACTAAACATGTTGTATTTTTTTCTGCCCCTTAGACACAGGGACACAGGGAAATTATCTGCTCACTTACATGTGACATATTACCCTTTATTATTACCAGATAAGAACCTCGTAAATAAATCTTTGGATAAACCTTTAATATGTTTTTCTTTTAAAGGGGCATAAGTGTCCTTGTCCTTTGATAATAGAATACCTGAAGGTCAGATAGTCAAAGGATTTTCATTTTATGAAGATTTAGTGCTTTGTGTCAAGGCTCATATTATATCTTCTTAATGTCTCTCATTCTGAGTTGAAAATGTACCCAATCAAATCCATGCCTGTTATGTCCTGGTTTTCCCCATTTCCATTTCCTCGGCAGCAGTCTGCAAATACCACCCACCCCCCATTTCTCTTGGGTTTGACTCAGTCCTTTGCTGCACCACCCAGGCTATGTTTCCAGTCACCAGCAGCCACCAGAACAGAGTCACTGCGCCCATTTCCATCCTCACCTTAACCGCCTTCAGTAGCTCTGATTTGATGGCATTCTGCTCTTTGATCTCTCTTCCTAGTATTCTACCCTGCTCCTCCTTTTCCTACTCTTGTCCTATAACTCAAATCAAAACTCTCTGATAGCTAGTGTGTGTCATCACGGAAATGACCATAATACAGTTTCCTACACTCACTGTCTGTTGCCCGGTAAAGATGATGTTGCTACATCTCTACCACATAATGAAAACCCAAGTTCAAGTTACTCTTCCCATCTGAATCCAGTTTATTCACCATTTGTTTTAGCGACATAGTTTCAATTATTTATATTACTGAATGGTACTGTCTTAGTTCAGGTTTTATTGCTGTGAAGAAACACCATGATCACAGGAATTCTTATAAAGGAAAACATTTAAGTGAGGCTGGCTTACACCATTATCACCATGGTGGGAATCGTGGTAGCACAAAGGCAGATATGGTGCTGGAGAAGGAGCTGAGAGGTTCTACATCTAGATAGGTGGGCAGCAGGAAGAGAGAGTGACACTGGGCCTGGCTTGAGCACTTGAAACATCAAAGCACACCCTCCAGTGTATCCAACAAGGCCACACTACCTCAACAGGGCCACACCTCCAAAATACTGCTTCCTATGAGTCTATGGTGGTCATTTTCATTCAAACCACCACATTCCACTCCCTGGCCCCCATGGACTTGTAGCAAATCATAATGCAAAATGCATTTCGTCCAACTTCAAAAGTTCCCATAGCCTAAATCAGTCTCGACCCTGTTTAAAAGTTCAAAGTCTCTCCAGAGACTTTTGAATCTCTAAGTGGCAATCTCTTCACTGCGACACCTGTAACATCAAATTTAAAAAGCAGATCCCATATTGTCAGCATACAATGACATAAATATACACTACCATTCAAAAGGGGAAGAAAGGGAGCATAGCGAGGAAATACTGACTAAAACAAAACCCAAAAACCAGATGGACAAACTCCAAACTCTGCATCTCCATGTCTAACGTCAAAGTTGTCTTTATATCTCCAACCCCTTTCATCTTTGCTGTCTGCCGCACACTTCCTTCTTGTGAGCAGTTTACACTTCCTATTATCAACTTTCCTCAGCAGGTATTCCACAACTTCAGCATGTTCAGCATCTTCGGATCTCCAAGGCAACCCAGACCTCACCTTCACACAATGGCTTTTCTAAGGCCTCCATGCCTGGACAGCCCTGACGCATGTCTGGCCTCAGCAGCTTTCCTTAGTCATGGAGGAAGATTCCATAACCCTTTTCTTGTGTCCTTGACTCTAAAGCCAGAATGACATGGCCAAAGCTGCCAGGTCTGCTGCTTGTTGGGGCCAGAATGGGGCTCCTTGCTCAGTTACGTTTCTGTTTTCTATGATTTACTAAATGTTTGGCTGGCCTGGAACTCCCTCTGTAGACAAGCCTGGCCTCATACTTAGAGATCCCCCTGCCTCTGCTTCCCAAGTGCTGCGATTAAAGGTGTACAGCACCATGCCTGGCCCTAAGCTTTTCTTTAATTCTTTTCAGAAGTTGAAAACTTAGCTGGGTAGGGTCTTACTCTGAGACCTCCACTCCCTTTATTCCACTGAATATCTGGCTTCTCTTTAGTCTGTTTTAACTTCCTAGTACCCCTTTTGTACATTTTGTATTTTTCTCTTGTGCAACTTGCTCCGTTACATTATAGATCTGCTGGCTACCAATAACCATGTGACACAAACAGTCAACGCTGGGCTGTTTTGAAATCTCTGCAAACTCAATCCAATCTCACAAGAATAATCTCTAGGCTATATACTAATGTTCTTCTCCTCTGAAACCTCTTGAGCCAGGTCCAAAACAGGTCAAATCACCCTTAGCACCACTGTTTCCCATGTTCCTACTAGGATGGCCCATTAAGCCCCACTTAAAATGTCCAATTGCTTTTTCAGTCCAAAGTTCCAAGGTGTTTCATATTCTTACAAACCCATAAATGGTCCAGCCTAACACAGCAATACCCCACTCTCAGTACCAACTTCTCTCATAGCCGGTGTTCTGTTGCTGTGGAGAGACAGCAACTCTTATACAGAAAACATTTACTTGGTGGTGGCTTGGAGTTTGAGAGGTTTAGTCCGTTATCATCATGGCAAGAAGCATGGTAGTGTGAAGGCAAACAGGGTGCTGGAGAGGAGCTGAGAGTTCTATATCTGAATTAGCAGGCAGGAGAGAGAGAGAGAGAGAGAGAGAGAGAGAGAGAGAGAGAGAGAGAGAGAGGGGATACTGGGCCTGACTTGAGCTTCTGAAACCTTAAAGCCCACCCCCAGTGACACACTTTCTCCAACAAGTCCACACCTCCAATAATGTTACTCCATGTATCTATGGGGGAATATTTTCATTTAAATCACCACAGGTACCCCATCTTTAATTGAATTAAATCATTGCCTTTTCTAGCCTCACTGTAAAAGTTCAAAAATAAAACTATTCCTATTTCAGGAGAAAAATAAGATTCTCTATAGCTACAGAACAAGTTTCCCACAAAGTACCAACTTGCAGCTTCTGTTGAGCAGGGATCCCAGTGTCACATGACTGGATCTTCCATCCTAAGGTCTCTCCCAGGGATACAGTCATCTCTAGACACAACTGGGAAGGGTGCACTTCCTAGCTCACACATGTGCTTATAGGCATGGTTTAGCTCTGCAGGGGGCTGGGGGTAGGGTGTCTATGTGTGTGGACCAGACCTTCCTTAGTTCCTTTGTATAGTCCTCTCTATAGAGCATCTCTCAGAGAGTGCTGGCAAGATGGAACTCACAGTCACCATAAATAATCACAAAAGTGTCATCCCATCCTTTTGCCATACTCTCTCCATCAGGAGCCAGTCACTAGAAAATGCTCGTATCAGTCATGAGACACTAATAGAAAACAAACATGTTTTTTTCTAAAAGTTTTATGTATGGGCTTATTGATATATATATATATATATATATATATATATATATATATATATATATATCATACCAGTGAGCTTCAGATTACAAAGTCAACATATGCAAATCTATGGTTGAACTTCTGGGTTGCAGTATCACACTATATCACGTCACCATCCACATGGACATAAGCTATATATCTTTTATTCTTCATAAATATGGCTTCTAAATCACCTAACATGAACAGGAGGATGGTCTGAGGAAACTTAAGATAACTTTTCTTATTGTTGTTGCTGAGGTTTTCCACTTTAACCCCAGTTATATAGGCAGGAGAACTGGACCAAAAATTACATCATTATAAAGCATGTCTAGGAGAGGCAGATTCTAAGACACCTCCCAGCCCCTCTGCCCTGAGTCTGAACATCCTTGTGTAAACATTGCCTTTACCTTTCTCTCCTGAAGAACCACAGACAAACTCTATTAGGACTTAAGGATATGTACTGGCTGGTTTTGTGTGTCAACTTGACACAGGCTGGAGTCATCACAGAGAAAGGAGCTTCAGTTGGGGAAGTGCCTCCATGAGATCCAGCTGTGGGGCATTTTCTCAATTAGTGATCAATGGGGAGGGCCCCTTGTGGGTGGTGCCATCACTGGGCTGGTGGTCCTGGGTTCTATAAGAAAGCAAACTGAGTAAGCCAGGGGAAGCAAGCCAGTAAGCAGCACCCCTCCATGGCCTCTGCATCAGCTCCTGCTTCCTGACCTGCTTGAGTTCCAGTCCTGACTTCCTTTGGTGATGAGCAGCAATGGGGAAGTGTAAGCTGAATAAACCCTTTCCTCCCCAACTTGCTTCTTGGTCATGATGTTTGTGCAGAAATAGAAACCCTGACTAAGACAGGATGTTAGAAACAAAAAAAAAAATTTTTTTGAAAGATAGTGAAGCTAAATATCCTTTAATTTTATGCCTGATTGAAGGGAATAAACCAAAGTGACAGTTGATGAGAAAATCAGCAACAGTGAGGCCCCACATGCGAACAGCCATGGAGATACCCAAGAGTCTGGGCTCAAACCACTTTAAGGACCAGGCAACACAGTCTGGTGGGAACCATGGCAAGAAACCAAAATAAAGCACTTTGCTACTCTGGGTGTCACAGGAGGAAAAGAGGAGTCTTCCTCTGATGAGATCACCCATGGTGAGCAGAGTACAATGGAGAATTGCAGAAGTGACATTATTTCACTTAAGCCTCGCCACGCCCCTACTCCTGAAGACTCTTTTTTCAAGGACTTTAAGTCTCAAATGTTTCTTAGCTGTAATCTCGATGGCTCACACAGACACGTATCAGCTTTAGGGAAAAGCATTCAACCAACGTAATTCCTTTAAAAGTCTGGAAAGGCAGGCTCGGCCTTATTCCCCTATCACTTAGAAAAATGACAGAAACTTGTCCCTATTTTCATCTACGATTTTTCAGAAGAGTGTTGACAAAGCACCAGGCATGGTCACAGATGATCCCGTGGTACCTTTTGACGGGGCTGCTTTTCATTCTCCTTTCCCATCACCCATTCTCTGTGTGCCCTCATCTTTCTATTTCTACTTGCCCTCCCCCTACCCTCCCGTTGCTGTCCTACATTTTGTGACACCCTGATTGGCCCAAACATCAATTAAAATGACACTGTGAAATAGAACCTCTCCTATAAGCATATACACCAGTTTAGTGTAGGGGTCCCAACCCAAAGAAGATGCAAAGGCTCAAGTCTGAGTTCATAGAGAATTCTACGTTCTGTAGTTTCTGGCCTTTGGTGTGGCAGGGTCTATGTGGTTCCATGCAGTCTTGAAAATGCTTTATTGTTCCAGAACAAGCAAGTATGCTCCCTCATACCAGGGGTTGGCAAACTTTTTCTTGTAAAAAGTCAGGCTACACTTTACCAGCCATATATCTTCCCTAGTAACCACTCAACTCTGTTACAGAGTAAAAGCAGCCATGGGAAACTCAGAAAGAATGAGTGTGTGTATGTGTGTGTTTTAATAAAACTTTATTGACAAGAACAGGCAATGGGCCAGATTTGACTTGTGAAGCATAGTTTACGTATACCTAACTTACATTAGCAATAAGTCTCCAGTTAGATGGTTTTTCTATGCTTCTAAGAATCTTTTAGTTGGGAAAGAAACTCAGATCAGAAATACTGCCTACTCTGTCAGACTGATATAAGACCCCAGGATGGCCCAGCAACCTCCAGACATCATCCCCCAAAACTCTGTGTGCTGAAGTCCTTTTGTAGCGATTGACAGGAACACTAGCTGTACATATCTGTTGGGAAAGATGTCATGTTTTTGGCCATCTTTGTGGGAACACTTCAGGGCCCCACTCTTATCAGTCAATAAATAGATGTTTATTAAGTCCCTCTGTAAGATCTGACCTGGGCTACCCCTCTCACACAATTCCCTCACACAGCTCTACCTCTTACACACAGGGAGACAAAAGAAAGCCAAAGCCCCCAGCCTTGGCATTTGCTAGTTCCTTATGCCTCCTTTCTTTCACACGCTCTGCAGAATTTGGGGTTTCACACTCTTCTCTTCCTGCCCATACTATCCCTTAACACCTTCACCTGCCCCTCCCCCTCCAGAGTTTCTGCTATCTCCTACCCATGAGTGACCAATAAACCTCTGCCTCTGAATTTATAGACCTATTCTCCCCCAGGAAACCCACATAAGACACTGAATTAACATGTCCAAAGAGAACCTGTGTTCAAACAAAAGTGGCCTGCATCTTTTAGCGTTATTTATTGTGCAGAAAACTAAGAGACTCTCTGCACACCAGATCTTTTCTTCAGCACAGGTTTATGATACAGAACAACATAAAAATAACCCATAGCTCTTGACTTCACAAAGAAATGTATTTTATTAAGAAAAATAGTGCTCATATATATATATATATGTATATATATATATATATATATATATATATATATATTCAATGACATTCCTTTATTTGACCATGAATAATACATGTTACATATATAGTAGTGTATCACTGGCATGTTTTTACTACTTTACAAATACAATAATATACTTTATTATGTTATATAGTATATTACATATATACCCATGCATAATATATGTTGTTTTATAGTGTCTATTATAAAGGAAACTCAATGGACAGGCATAGAACACTGGGAATACATAAAGAAAAAGCAGCCAAGTTGCTGTAAGGCTGTAAAACTCAGACTTTGCTCAGGAAAAGTTGTTGGTGCCACTGGAGACTAGGAAAGGAAGAAAGAGTAATTGCCTTTAAGGTCAAAAACTTAAGTAATTTGATGTCTGTAAATTTTGAAGTAACAGCAAGCCACTGGGCTCCTTCTCATTACTGCTGAGCCTGGCACGCCGCCTAGGCCGGGAAATGAACTGATGGCAGCATTAGAAATCAAAAGCGTCAGGTGGTTTAGCACTTGACCCTTACTGCTCATTCACAGAAGGTCTGCTGTCACAGCCTCTCCTCCGTGCAGTTAGGAACCTGGGTCACTTCAGCCATGTGTCCCATCTTGCTGTCCTCTCACAGCACCCAAAAGCAGGAGAGTGGGGAGCCTGGAAGGTCACCGGAGATGTTCTGTGGCATGCCAGGCCTAGAAATGTATCACCACACTAGACCACATGGGATTCGCCTGGAGTCAAGTCCATGCCACTTACTAAACTGCAAAGGAGAACAAGAAGTATAAACTCACCATGATGGAAAAGATGGCAGAATTCTTGAGATTCAAGCCACTCTGTCTGTGCCCCAAGTACCATTTCTTCTCTGCCCCTCACCTGCTACAACTTCTTCAATTCATTCCCAGGGACATTTTTCTTTGAGACACATGTCAAGACAGCTTTTCTCTGAGCAAGATGGGCCATTTGACCTCTCTGCAGTGCCACTGTATCCTACTGTCTAGTTTTTCTCTGTCACTCAAGAACAGCATCTTTACTATGCTGTCTTCATTATAAAGCATGGAGCATCCAGTCCTGGACCATAATAATACTCACTTTGTAATTACTACACTGAAGGAAGACTTACAATAGAGCAGATTAGAGATCCACCCTGAATTGGAAAGGAAGGTGCTTTTAAAGATATTTCCTGACATGATGCCTTTTCTTTCCAGTACTTTACAAAGCATCAGGGCAGCTCCTTTGTGAACAAATTACCCTTAACAGTGCTGGCCTTAATTTCCTAGCGACTTCCTCTCTGATCCTTCAGACCTTCTGTTTGCAGATGAGGATCAAGAACTAGTTGGTTATTTAGGAATGTGTTCGGAGAAGCAATGGCCCTAAAGAGTTCCCTAAAACTCTTTCTATCTCTTTGAAATGACAAATCTCACTATTTGCGGAGTGCAAAAATAGCCACAGCAGTTGGGGGGTCAATAGATATTCAAAGAATTGTTAGCTATGAGGAGAGTGGTACAGTCAAATATTTACCTGATTATTGGTGGTGATTGTTGTTGTTGTTTGGTTGATTGATTGGTTGGTTGGTTTGGTTTGGTTTAATTTGTTCTTTGTCCAAAATTTTCATTGCAGTTTCAAAAAAAAAAAATGGCTGCTACATTCTTGGAGAGAAAAACCCTAAAAGTGGGGATTTTTCCATATCTTACTTTAAATGAATTTATTTTAGAACAGTTTACTATATAGACCAGAGAGCTGCCAAAGTCTTGCTGTATTAATAACCCCTTTCCCTGATGTTTACAGAAAAACAGAGGAGGAACTGGGTGTGGAAACGGGACCCTATCTAGTGCTATCCGCCAGGAGCTGTCCACCTCCAGCTTTGAGTGGTTCACCTCTGTTAGCTGAAGAGTACTGGGTGCCTTGGACTTAGTCTGTAGGCACTGGTGAGGATGAAAGGGATGTTGTTGTCTGAGCACATCGTCTTTCTTGTATATATTTTCAAGGAACAGTCACAATTTAGAGCTGGAAGAGACTTGTAAATATCCTGCTTGACCTCTTACCTGTGCCCTTTTCCAGAAAGGGAAATCAGAACTAAGTTCTAGCCCTTCCTACTTGTGACCTCTTAGGTTAATAGTGTGTTATTTAACAGGACCAGGGCTGGGGTGTGAGTGTGAGTGAGAGAAACAGAAAGGGGACAGGACAGGAGAGGACCCAAAGATGAAAGCTAGAACAAGAGTGTTTCTAAAATTGGGTGTCATCTTAGGATTCCGGCTTAAAAGGCAGCTTCTGAGGCTTGCACAGACCTCTCAACTCTATTCTTGAGGCTGGGCAGGAGAGATTGTGGCAGGGATCCAAAAGACCTGAAAAGGCCAGAAAGAGACAGACAAGAGAATGAAGGCTCACATAGGTCAGGTCAGCTGTGCAGCAGCCTCCAGGGTCCTGCTTATCCTTAGAGGTGGCCACAGAGATGACGTCACTGACATCAGTCAGACATCGCTTCCAGGAAAGAAAGCATCACAGAATAGAGAGAAATAAGTAAAATAATCTTATTCGTTTCTTCTTTGATCTGGGCAGAGAAGAGGGGGACATGAGCAAGATGGAAGGGAATTCTCCAGAAGAGAGTGGGACCCATCTTGACAGCATTAAACTCCATGGAGATGACATTTTTATAGGATTAAGACCGAGAGCAGCATGCCGTAATGGTTGGGAATGTGGCCAGATTCCAAATTTGATTCTTAACTGTGCTGTGCCCAATTGTGCAACCATGGGCAAGTTTCTAAACTTTTCTCTGCCTGTTTCCACCTTTAAATGGAGGTAATGATTTCCTTACCCCGTAGGCATGTTGTACCAATTAAGCGACTCCGTAGTGTAAGTGAGGCACTTAAAATGGAACCTGGGTTAGTGTATGTACTCTATTTTGGTCTAATAAATGTGTTTTTTAAAAGAAGGTTGAAGATGAACCAAGAAATGTGTGAGATTCCTCAGCGCATTAATGGTTCTTAAAATTGCTACTCTGGGCATAAAAATAAATAAATAAAAGTGCCTGTATTATTTACTCATAAAATAGATTCTTATGAGTTGCCTGCCACATGCTAGGTGCTGTTCTATCTAGCTTTTGAGCATTTGGTAGCTGTGATGGTTTGTATATGTTCTGCCCAGGGAGTGGCACTATTAGAAGGTGTGGCCCTGTTTGAGTAGGTGTGGCCTCATTGGAATAGGCGTGGCACTGTGGATGTGGGCTTTAAGACCCTCATCCTACCTGCCTAGAAGTCAGTATTCTGCAAGCAGCCTTTGGATGAAAATGTAGAACTCTCAGGTCCTCAAGTGCTGTGCCTGCTTTGTTCCTGCCTTGATGATAATGAACTGAACCTCTGAACCTGTAAGCTAGCCCCAATTAAATGTCCTTTTAAGAGTTGCCTTGGTCATGGTGTCTCTTCACAGCAGTAAAACCATAACTAAGTAGGAAACAAGGCTTACAAAGTCATTGTCTTCATGCAGGTTATATTATGCCTATAAAAGACAAAAAACACATAGAATTTGGGGTAATGACAAATGAAACTAGGAGAGTGGCCAGGGAATGATGGGGCTATATGAATGCTGTTGTAAGCAGATAGACTGAGCCTCAACCAAAGCCATTTAACTGAGGTCCTTAGCATCCTCTCTCTATTGTCTGAACATTGTACTTCAAACCAAAAAGGGGATGCTAAGGGGGGAGGCACTGAGGTGTGTAAGCTAAACAATCCACTTACAGTGTCTTATAGAACTTGCAGTTTTGCAGGGGCTCAAAAATGTGAGCTCTCTTGGGCTTTCGTCAAACCCAATTTAAAGCCAGTCTAGCCACCTCCCATTTATGTCACCTTGGGCACGTTACTTACATTGTCTAATCCTCAATTTTCATTTTTGTTAAATGAAGAGAGTGGCAAAAAGTACTGTACCATGTTTTGGTTGAGTTACAAATGTAACAATGCAAATGAAGGTCCCGGCACTTAGACCCAGGTAATATTAGAGCCTCCTGTTCGTGTTCAACACATCCTCGATTACGAAGATCAGTAGATTTCTAATGGTCCTCTTCCATAGGAGAAAAAGTAATCCAAAGTGAATGCCTCTGCAGACATCAGAGTATCAGACTGGCACATCACAGTGATGGGGTTTCACGGAGAAATTGCTATTCTCCACTGGTAGATTTTTCAGACTTTGATTACTCACTATCTGGAAAGGAGAGGAAGAAAATTGCAAATTCCTTTGTCATCATCTGCTAACTTAACTGTGTCGGAATATTTTCTTGGTGATTGTCTCACCCATCACAGCTAGGAAAGGCAGGGTTGAAAACTATAACTAGAGCTGCCCTGTGTGACTAAACAAACCAGCACAATGCTGAGGTAGCTGCATGTCTCTGTATTGCGGAGGTGACACAACTTGCCTCAGTATAGCAGGGCCAAGGGAGGACAGAGAATAGCAAAGGTTTAATGTATGTGACATGGAAGGAAATGGAAGTAGACCCAGAAGCTGAGTTAAACCGTGACCCTGTGAGTTTTGAACATCAATAATGGCATTTTGATACCACAGAGACGCACAAGGATGTGAATTTACTCAAAAGTTATACCAGTTTGCATAGGCCATTGTCAAACCACTGATGCCTAGCCATATGCATTTCTTTGACAGTTGAATACAGTTAGACTATATCCTTGTGTTTAATCTCTAACACTCAAGTGAAATGAGTGTTCTGTTGGACTGCACACGCATTTGGCATGCACACAGGTCCTAGATACAATGCAAAGGAGAAAATGCAAAAAAAAAAAAAAAGACAAACTCACCAGTGCAGGGCAAGGCATGGCGTAGACTAGAATGAAAGCAAAATCATGGTCTTTGGAGGCTACATGGAAGGATGGGGTGAGGCCTCTTCTCCTGGGGATTAGGAGAGGGTTTCTGGAGGAGGAAGTGGATGATTCAAACAGCTATTCCTGTGTACCTTGAGAACGTCATTGTTGTGGGATTTTTGAAACAGCTCACGATGCTCGAGGCAAAAGAAAAATGACCAAAGCATTTGTTTAGCTGGCTTAGCCAGATGAGTGTGCTATTTTTTTTCTCATTTGTAATAACCATCCTCTGACATGTAGCTAGTACCATTAATCCTGTCATGAAATTCATTTGTCACATCACCCTACCAGGGAGAACAAGTCAAACACAGCAGTCTCAAACAAGCACATGCAAGTCAGCTGGGGCACAGTTAATGTCTTTCCACCCCAAGCTAAACACGCTCTCATTGCATGTTATTTATTTGGGCTCGTTTTTGGTTGGTAATGGTGGTGGTTAACAGGACCTTTGGATTTCAAGACTGCAAGTCCTCCCATCCATCATTTACCTTTGGATTCTGTCCTGGTGGTTGACCTTCCGCAGAACCATAATAGACAGTCTACTTGAGAATCCACAAGTCCTAAGACAATCCTACAAATGCCAGAAAGATACTGCAGAATGAACCCTTCTATTGGCAGCAAACATTTAAATAGATATTTTCCGTATGCTAGCCATGTTGCTACATGCCATTGGATTAATTCTCAATTAACTCACTTAGCTATTACATTTAAGTTCCCGTGTCACAGGTGAAAAACTTGAAGCCCAGAAAGGTTAGATAATTTGCCTAAATGACCAAGTAGCAAAGTCGGGATTAAAACCATTCTGCCTGGTCCAGAATCTATACTCTTATCTACTTTCCTCCTCCCCAGCCTCTGTCTGCCCAGTAGCAGGCCTCTGTGCTCTGTGGAATCCAGCAGCACATTTCTATGCCCCATGGACCAGAATGTCATGTCTCTGTGCCCTGTGGACGAGAATGTCATGTCTCTGTGTCCTGTGGACGAGAATGTCATGTCTCTGTGCCCTGTGGACCCTAATGGCATGTCTCTGTGCTCTGTGGACCAGAATGTCATGTCTCTGTGCCCTGTGTCTGTGCTCTTTGGGCCAGAGTGGCATATCTCTGCTCTCCAGGATCATGTCCCAGTCCATCTGCCATTAGGAAAAGGTCAATCATTAGTTTTATTATCTCCCACTTTCGTTATCTTCGTTTTTTTCTACTGACCTGGCTTCCAATAATCAGAACTTCCACTTTCTCTTTCTTTTGTAAAGCTAACGGATAACATCTGCTCTTACAGAGTATGAAGCTCGAGAAGCTGACAGAGTCTTTCAGAGGAAACACATTTTAGCCTTACTTGTTATTCTCAGAATCCAAGATGGAATAAGTGCCAAACAGATGCACTTTAAATAATTTTTAGGGTTACAATTTATGAATCGTGGGAGTTCTGACAGGTTAAAAGCCTTCCTTTAAATGCATGTTCACTTCTAACCCTTGTATCTTTCTTTGCTTAGAAGCCACTGCTTGGTGGCAAGGGCATGCATTTTCCGATTTTTCTAAATACTCAGAAGTAAATGTATTACAGAAACTTTGGAATGTGAACATTTTCCCCCACAAGTGTATAAAAGATGATTACAGGAAATGTAGAAAAGATTGATCCCCTTGCCTCTTGCCTCTGGGACTCAATTACACCATCATCTGTCAGCATTTACTGGCATCCACTTGGACAGAACACTTTTCCTCAACGTTACATGATATAGTCACAAAGTAACAATTTACCATAGAACCTTAGCATCTGGACTTAGATCCAGGTAGGAGAGCCAGGGCAGCTAGCTACAAGAATGGAGCCCCCAACATCCATCAGGCAGCTGCCATCCATCTACCCATTCGATTATATCCTGATTCTTGTTGGCCCTGTGTGAGGTTCTGAGAGAAGAATGGAAAAACAGATAAAGCTTGGTCCATGCCTCAAGGAGTTCTACCCTGCATGTAGACTGAGATGGCTGTATCCAGAACTAAAACATTATGTGAAAAAATGCTGTGAGGGAGAAAACTAAGTGTGTGGGATCAGGGAAGGACTTCTAGATGCAGGGATAGATGATTCTTGAACTAAATATCAAAGAATGAATGGGCATTTAGGGCATTGAAGAAGTGACTCAAGGCAGATGCTGCTGCCTGAGAGGACTGGGTATGGTAAGAAGGGCTGGCTGGCTGAGTGTTCTCTCCTTGTGTTCTTATCTTTCTCTCTTTCTCTCTCTCTCTCTCTCTCTCTCTCTCTCTCTCTCTCTCTCTCTCTCTCTCTCTCTCTCTCTCTCTGCATCTCTGATTCTGTCTCTCTCTGTTTCTCTGTCTGGGTGTCTCTCTCTCTCTCTCTCTCTCTCTCTCTCTCTCTCTCTCTCTCTCTCTCTCTCTCTCTCTCTCTCTCTCTCCCTATCCATGCCCCCACATATTAACCCCAAGACAAGATATAGAATGAACTCTCAAATTTTCCCAGCTCAGTCAAATCTTTCTTTCTCTAAAACATATAGCAATTCTAGAATTTTTTTAATGTTTTTAATGTATATTAAAGAAAATTACCTATTCCTGAAGGTAAGGACTTTGTAATCTTTTGCTTTTAGACAGCAACTAGAGATTTGTTACATCAGCATTCTCACTGAATTAAATAAGTTATAGCCCTCAAAATGGCTTTGATATTTAACTCTCTGGTAGTGATTCCGTCAGTAAAGCTGAAGATTCTCAGTCATTCCACTGACTGAAGTCATTAAATATTCTGAATTGACAAAACAAGCAAAGACTGAGAGGCTCCAAGTGTGTCCCAACAACAAAGTTGTCTCCTCGTAACCACTGTGCCCACACCAGGAAGAGGAACATTTCCTGGATCATCCTTGAAATGTGGGTATAAAGAAGTTCCTTGTGTTGTTTGTTTGTACATGTGCATGTGTAAGTACAAGCACACGCATAGGGGCCAGGGCATATGACTGTGTGCTGATTTTTGTTTGTTTTTGGAGGTAGCTTGTACTCTTTGCTTTTGTAGTGCTAAGACATGAGACTAGGGCCTTAGACATGCTAGTCACATACTTTAGCTTGAAGCTGCATCTCTATCCCTCCAGGGGTTTTGTTTCTGTTTTGTTTGATTGTTTCAGGGGTCAGGGGATGGTCTCACTACATATACCAGGCCATCCTGGAACTCAAGATCTTCCTGCTTTTGTCTCCCAAGTGCCTGGCTGACAGATGTCTGTCACCATTCCTGACATGAAGGAGATACTTGGGAACTTCACAATGGGTTTTAAGCCACACTTTCACATATGATCTTGATCTTCAGACCCTCCAACTAAGGCTCTGTCTCAGCTGCCTTGAGTGTACACACACCATTAACTAGAACACTGGCTGGCTACAGGCACCTGTGTTATTCAGTCTCTCTTGTTCTAGCCTATTGTGGTGACAGCTCTTGTCACCAAAGCTTAAAATCAGGCCACCAGGACTTATGCAGAAGTCATGCCAAACTACTACTAATTACATACAAAAGCTGCTTCAGAGCTACAGGTACCTAATGTGTTGGAGGTCCCAGTATCTGTTCTCCTGAGGTAGTGCTCAGTGTCTTCCCACCAAGGGCACCTTGACCAATGCCAAGTGGATGTTCTGCCAATACCACTGAAGCCTGCCAAGATGGGTATCATTGCCAACTGCCAATGCCCAGAGTTGAGGGCACCAATGTCTGGTATGGCATCATCTCTGCTTCTGATAACGTTTCTGAAGCCAGCAGTGTTAACTCCTTTTGTTCCCAGTGCTCTTTCTCACCCCTTCCCAGAGCACTGTGATGATATAGGCCTTTTCATCTTAAGCCCTGGTCTGTGGGAGAAGGACCAGGGCCCAGTGAGAGTGCCAGAGCCTGAAACACATTCAGAAGTGCCATCCTTCCACATGTGTATCTTCTGTTTCTGGAATCAAGTGCATCTGCTTTCCATTTTGGAACAGAGATTTTTGGTGTTCCTGGATCCCTCATTTGAAATGGACTCCTTCGAGACCAATCCTGACAACCATCCTTAAATTCCCATACAGGATAGGTGAGCAGTTTGTCCAAGGTGAAAGCAGCATCACACAGTTCTAGTCACGAGCTGGCAAGCTCCAGGTCCATGTGAGAGAACAAAGAACATTTCATTTTGTATTTCAGGAGATCATGCTGACCTACCCTCAAAATATATCCCAAATCTAACCATTATCGGCCACCTTTTTTCTGGCTTCCTGTTCAAGACATCGTCCTCTTTCCTCTGAATGACTTTCTACTGCCCCTAAAATAGCCTCTTTACTAGCTCGTCTCCACCCAGGAACCAGAATGATTCCTCTGAAACATAGGCCAGAGCATTCCAACCTCTGCTCATATGCATGCATTGGCTTTCTGCTTCCCTCAGGCTCAAAGTGAACTTTGCAGAAATCTTCTAGACACTAGGCCATCAGTTGCCTCACTGACCTGAACCCCATTCATCTGCAGCTATACACTGAACTCATCCATTGGTTTTGTTATTCCTTGGACAAAGCTCACTAGGTTTGTCTCTTCCTTGGGGTGGGAGGTGGGGCTTTGTGCTAGATGCTATCTCTACCTGAGTCTTCCCCTCACTGTCTTTGAACTCTTCAAATCTTCCAAATGAAACCTCCCCTGACCACCCATTTACTGTTGCTCCTCCTCAGGGTTCCCAATTCCTTGTTGTACTTCCATTTTCTGATATAACACACAATGTGTTTTGCCTCCAACCATTAGCTGTCTCCCCTTCTTAAATTACAAGGACTAGTAATGGAATTCTGTTTACTGAGACCACCAAAAGAGCTCCTTGAGTACAGTAGGCACAGTTAATAGTTGAGGAATCAAATTGGCAATGGATGGATGGATGGATGCATGCATGCATACATGGATTGTTAAGTGAATGTGTTAAGTGAATTCTTCGTTTTGACTGCCATACAAATGATATCCTTTGTACTGCTTGACTCAGGCAGAACATGAGTTATTCATTTGTAAACTGCTAACTTTGACTTTATGGTACAGTTATCTGTTTGAAGTACTTCAGTGAATAAAGTTATGTACATGCCTAGAGGTTCTGAGAAAGGACATGGTTTTTAAATATCAAATAAATAGAACTGACATTCAAAGTATTCATTATCTTCTGAAAACGGAGGTTTGAGGAACTTTTTTTTCCACTGAGGCTAAAAACATGCAAAAAAAATCTTTCTGATTGATAGTAGCATTTAAAGTTTCTGTTTTAAGAGGAGAGCAGTGAGCTATATTAACAACCAGATAACTACATGAATGTCAGAAAACATGTACTTGCAGAACAAGGAGGTCACATGTCTTTTTCTAAATATAATTCACATCACTGGGAGAGCTGGAAAACGTGAATGATAGCAAGTTCAACACCTTATTCTGGCTGCAGCAGATCCTCTGTTTATCTTTAATCCAAGCCCTTGTTTCAAAAAAGAGCTTTGCACCAAGGAAATAAATCGAAACAAGTAGAGATGTTTAACACAGGGCTCTGGAGTCAACATGATCTCAACAGGGTTTGTAAATTAAAAGATGGTAGAAAACACATTTCTTTTTATTGAATTTTTTAAACATATTTTTAACCCAAAACTTCAGGGAACAGTACAATATAGTCATTCAATAAAATTGCCCAACCCTTAGGCCATGTTTATATGTGTTCTGTGTAAACCCTTTATGAGTCATTCCACCTATAACCCACACAGCCTCCCAGGGCAGGTAACTGTTCGCAAGTGGGACCATGGAGTTACTTTCTGTGTATCACAGATGAAGCTGAAAAGGCCAAAGGCTGGCTACAGAGCACTCACACACTTGCAGATAATAGATTATCTTGCAATAATCGCTATTGTTGGTGTTATCCTTCTCCAGCCATGGGTTAGAGTTATCTATGTTGACAATCCTATTCTTTTAAATCGTGGTCCAACCAATGCCTATGACTAAAAAGCATCTTTCCTAGTCTCAAGGACATCTAGCTGACGTTTCTCTGTATACTTTGGTATTAGGGGTTGGTCACCCATGTGTTTTGAAAACAGTTCTTACCATACATTCTTTACTATTCATTGTTTCATTATTATTTACTCCATGATTTAATACATCAGAATATCTCAATTTTTCTCTGGGTTAAATCTTAATTCATTTCTCTTATTTCATGGGACATGAAGAGACACCATCTAATGGAAAACACTTTACTTTTCTTTATTTCCTCCCCATCAATGGATAGGTAGATGATAGATAGATAATAGATAGATAGATAGATAGATAGATAGATAGATAGATAGATAGATAGATAATAGATGGATAGATAGATAGATAGATAGATAGATAGATAGATAGATAGATAATAGATGGATAGATAGATAATAGATGGATAGATAAATAGATAGATAATAGATAGATAGATAGATAGATAGATAGATAGATAGATAGATAGATAGATAGAAAGAAAGAAAGAAAGATAGATGAGACACATTACAGAGTCTTCCCTTCCAGCCTCCATTTGCAGCAGGGAACCGGGCAGCTCCACAGCCTTCTGTGCTTAGCCCACCAGAAGAGAATGATCTCCCAGCAGCAATTTCACTTTTGAGTGCAGAGGTGAGATCTCCACCTTCTCTCTGGAGGGGTACAGCTAGGAGCGCACAGGGCATACGATCAGTGGAGCAGCTAGGACAGGAGTCTTCCCTTCCAGCTGCCATATGCAGCAGGGAACCAGGCAGCTCCAAAGTCTTCAGTGCTTAGCCAACGAGGAGAGGGTGATCTCCCAGCAGCGATTTCACTTCTCAGTGCGGAGGTGAGATCTCCACCTTTTCTCTGGAGGGGTAGAGCAAGGAGTGCACAAGGCATATGATCATTGGAGCAGCTGGGACAGGAGTCTTCCCATCCGGCTGCCATTTGCAGCATGGAACCAGACAGCTCCACAGCCTTCTGTGCACAGACCCTGCCAGAAGAGAGTTGGTCTCCCAGGAGTACAGACACAGGCTACAGGCCCACAGGAGGGACAAGCTCCAGCCAGAGACGACAAGACCAACTAACACCAGAAATAACCAGATGGCGAAAGGCAAGCGCAAGAACCCTACCAACAGAAACCAAGGCTACTTGGCAACATCAGAGACCAGTTCTTCCACCACAGCAAATCTCGGATACCCCAACACACTGGAAAAGCAAGAGATGGATTTAAAGTCTCTTCTCACGATGCTGTTAGAGGACATCAAGAAGGACATAAATAGCTCCCTTAAAGAAATACAGGAGAACATGGGTGAACCGGTAGAGGCCCTTAAAGAGGAAACACAAAAATCCCTGAAAGAATTACAGGAGAACACAAACAAGTGAAGGAACTGAACAAAACCATCCAGGATCTAAAAATGGAAGTAGAAGCAATAAAGAAATCACAAAGTGAGACATCTCTGGAGATAGAAAATCTTGGAAAGAATTCAGGAGTCATAGATGCAAGCATCACCAACAGAATACAAGAGATAGAAGAAAGAATCTCAGGTGTTGAAGATACCATAGAAAACATTGACTCAACAGTTAAAGAAAATGCAAAATGCAAAAAGCTCCTGAGCCAAAACATCCAGGAAATCCAGGACACAATGAGATCAAACCTAAGGATTATAGGTATAGAAGAGAGTAAAGATTTCCAACTTAAAGGGCCAGTAAATATCTTCAACAAAATTATAGAAGAAAACTTCCCTAACCTAAAGAAAGAGATGTCCATGAACATACAAGAAGCCTATAGAACTCCAAACAGACTGGACCATCCCAGAAAGTCCTCCCAGCACATAATAATCAAAACACCAAATGCACTAAACAAAGAAAGAATATTAAAAGCAGTAAGAGAAAAAGGTCAAGTAACCTATAAAGGCAGGCCTATCAGAATTATACCAGACTTCTCACCTGAGACAATGAAAGCCAGAAGATCATGGGCAGATCTCAAACAGATATTAAGAGAACACAAATGCCAGCACAAACTACTTTACCCAGCAAAACTCTCAATTACCATAGATGGAGAAACCAAGATATTCCATGATAAAACCAAATTTATACAATATCTTTCCACAAATCCAGCCCCACAAAGGATAATAGATGGAAAATGCCAACATGAGGCGGGAAACTACACCCTAGACAGAGCAAGAAAGTAATCTTTTTCCAACAAACCCAAAAGAAAGTAACCACACAAACATAAAAAGAACATCAAAAATAACAGGAAGCAACAATCACTATTCCTTAATATCTTATAATGTCAATAGACTCAATTCCTCAACAAAAACCATAGTCTAACAGAGATGTTTTTCATGTGGATCTTCGATTTTATCAGAAAATGTTTGTGACTCCTCTTTCAATTTAGTAATGCTTTTTGTGTCTACCATTTTGACTGTATTATTTTCCATGATAATCTTTAATTTTAACATTTTTTCTGTGTATTTCTTCGATTTTGTCGGAGGTGTTTTTCATGTAGATCTTCGGTTTTGTCGAGGGGAGGTGTTTGTAGCTCCACTTTTAATCAATTTAGGAATGTCTTTGTGCCTATCATTTAGTCAGTATAATTGTCCATGATAATCTTCAATTTTAACATTTTTCTGTATTTTTCTTCAATTTTGTCAGAGGTATTTTCCATGTGGATCTTCAGTTTTATCAGACAATGTCTTTACTTTTACTTTCAATCAACTTAGGAACATTTTTATACCTTCCATTTTATCTGTATAATTTTCCATGTAATAGTCAGTTTTAACATGGTTTTTCTATATATTTCTTGAATTTTTTCAGGAATATTTTCCTTGTAGATCTTCAATTTTATCAGAAAGTGTTTATAATTCCACTTTCAAAAAACTTAGGAATATTTTCATGCCTACCATTTTATCTGTATAATTTTTCCATGAAATACTCAATCTTAATGCATTTTTATATATTTCTTTAATTTTATCAGAGATATTTTCCATGTAAATCTTCAATTTTATCAGAAAATGTTTATAATTTCACTTTCAATCAACTTAGAAATATTTTTATGCCTACCATTTTATCTGTATAATTTTCCATGATAATCTTCAATTTTAATGTTTTTCCATATATTTTTTTCAATTTTATCAGAAATATTTTCCATGTAAATCTTCAATTTTATCAGAAAATGTTTATAATTCCACTTTCAATCAACTTAGGAATATTTTTATGCCTACCATTTTATCTGTATAATTTTTCCATGAAATAGTCAATCTTAACGTGTTTTTCTATATATTTCTTCAATTTTATCAGAGATATTTTCCATGTATATTTACACAATGGAATACTATTCAGCAATTAAAAACAATGAATTCAAAAAAAGAAAGATAGATGGGTAAATAGATAGATAATGTGACAAAAATATAAAGATATGAACTCTTCAGTGTCTTCCTTAATCTAAAAGCTGGGAATTATAATTGAAGATTCCAGGGGCCCAAAGTCAGTGAAGCTTATTTGTTGGCATG